>CAWUFW010005982.1:600000-822500 GCA_963921515.1 Calotriton arnoldi
TTTATTGGGGCAGCTAACTGTGGAACAGGAGGTGCGTGTTATATGCAGGGGTGCCGGCTCAAACATCGGCAATCCTTTTAAGACATTTTTGAATGTGAGTGGCGGCGGCGGCGACCCACTTGGGTTTTACTGAACCACCAGTCCCAGGAAGCATTGCTTCAGGTGGTTGACCTGAGCATAATTATTACGGGGATTTACTGGTGGATGCCGCATGCTGGCACGTCACATGGTCTGCCCACTGAAGAGGGCGTTGGCCCGAAACGCGTCTGGCAGGTAACCAGAAAAGGACTTTGTTCATGGCGTGTGCCCTTGCTTTGGCGTAATTTACACCTGGGAGTGCATCCACCTAGAGGCAACTCTTTTTGTAATATATATATTTATATATAAATATATATATATATATATTTATATATATTTATATATAAATATATATATATATATATTTTTATATATATATGTATATATATGTATGTGTATATGTATATATATATATATATATATATATAGCATAAACTCCGCACACTGGAAGCATCTTCTCTCCCAAATTACGGACACAGACCCAATTCGGTGCTCAGGTGTTTATTCAACCGTCTCCACTACGCTTTTCAACTCCGTAGAGCCTTGATCACATGACATGGACGCAAAGGTTGGTGCAATATTTAAAGTGAAATGTACATGCCATTGGGACATCACATGGTTATAGACATTGAAAACATACTATTTCATGTACTTTGTTCACATCACAATTTGCCATGCTTAATGTTCGTACTTCATGATATTGCAGCTATTTAAAAAAATAAAAAAAATAAAAAAATAGCAGCAAAGTAATTTATGTATCCATTGCTTTTAAAATATGAGTAAAAATACTAAAAGCAGGACAACAGACTAATATCAGGTTAAATCCTTTTCAAGTATATTTCCATGTTAATTCAATCCCCTCTCGTGTCCCTGACTTGGTCCGTACAAAAATCTATAAAGTGCCTAAGTGTAAAGTACAATGTGCTATAATCATAATAATAATCCAATTTTACTTTTTGCGCATTTCTTGTTATCCGACTTGTTCATTAATTTATCTTGCTAATTCATACATCCATTACTGAGATTAATCGAATTAGAATGTGCATATAGATGTTCATAAGTTTTCGTTTGTGCAAATTGGCAATGACATTTCCCCACATCTCCATTGGTTGTTGATCATTAGATCACAATGTAGACTCACAGCACATTTAAACGTTATCAATTCTGTAAACATTTGTGTGAGTATACATATGTGTAGCAGCAAGCTTGATTACATGTATAAATATATAAATATACACACATACATACGTAAATATATAAATATATAAATTGAAAAATTGAAAAATAGACAATTAAAAAAATAGCGACAAATATCAGATAAAATGAGTAAAATATTAAACATTCCTATGGTATAATCGCTAACATGTGTATTTCCTATAAGCTTGTGCTCTGCTATATTAATAGACCCTTACCCTTCCAACCAAAATTATATGTGCTCACAGATGTTAACTTGCTAATGTCTCAATTTAAGCACGTATGCAGATCCTCCGTTGCGTTGAGCCCTGATGGGACTTTAGAGTCTAACTGTAGAATATACCTCGTCTCTAATTTCCTCAGTTTGGTGACTCTGTCACCTCCCCGTCTACTGGGAGGCACTGTATCTATCACGTAATATTTGAGGTCTGCGTTGTTGGAATTGTGCTTTTCTTTGAAATGGCGCGCCACTGGGTAGGTGTTGTCTTGATTCGTTATGGCGCGCAGATGTTGGAGAACACGTTTGTGTACTTGCAGAACCGTGCTGCCTATGTATTGCAAGCCACATGGGCACTGCAACACATATACAGCAAATTCAGTTCTGCAAGTTAGGAGTTTGTTAATTTTAAACTCTCTATCACTAAAGGGGGTCTTATAAGTACTCTTGTTTATGCCATGTGTGCACGCCTTGCATGTTTTACATCTGTAAAAACCTTTCCTCATCTGCAACCAGTTTCCACTTTCGATTACCTCTGGGCTAGTTCTGACTATCTTATCTCTTGTTGATGGTGCCCGACTATAGGTAATTGATACTCTCTGAGGGAGCAGGGACCCTATGATTGGATCGCATAATACCATGGCCCAATTCTTCTGTATGATTTTTTGTATTTCTCTGTGTTGGTTACTATACCTCATAATCATACGGAATGTATTGATTTTTTGTTCTTCGGTGTCACCCTGTTTCTCTTTCAAGACCTCACTTCTGCTATGCTCCATTGATTTCATAATTGCTCTATCAATGGTTTTCTCCTGATACCCTCTCTCTAGGAATCTCCTTTTGTTATCATTCTGTGCTGCCGCTAATTCACTGTTGTTGCTGCAAATCCGTCTCAATCGGAGCATCTCTCCAAATGGTATGCTATTTATAAGAAGTTTGGGGTGCATACTACTCGCATGGAGAGTTGAGTTACCAGCTGTTTTCTTCCTGAAGAGCCTGGTCTCAATCTTGTGATTTTTTATATATACTTGGGTATCAAGGAATTCAATAGAACTGGAGCTAATGGTAGCAGTAAACCTAAGATTGATGTCATTGGTGTTAAGGGACTGAACAAATTCCATGGCTTCACATTCTGTTCCCTGCCACACAACAAAAAGATCATCTATGTAATGTCGCCACATTCTTACATTTCTCATCATGTTTTGCTCATACTTGCTCATGAGGACCAGCTCCTCCCACCTGCCCATATGTAGGCAGGCGTAACTCGGTGAGAAGCTGGCTCCCATGGCAGCTCCTCTAGTCTGTTGATATAATTGACTGTTGAACATAAAAATATTATTGTACAGACAGAACTTAATCATCTCAATAAGCATGTTACTGTGGCGTTCGAATTGTTCAGGTCTACGTGATAGACAGTGTCTGATTGCCTCGATTCCGTCTGTATGCTCAATGCTGGTATATAGCGACGTAACATCCAACGCTATTAATAAATAGTCATCTTGCCATTCAAATTCAGAGATATGTCTTAGAAAGTCACCTGTGTCACGTACATAGCTTGGTAATTTCTTAACATATTCTTGAAGAAAAAAGTCAATGTATCTAGTGGTATTTTCCAATAAGCCTTCCCTGGCCGAGATGATAGGCCTGCCGGGTGGATTATTCCGATCCTTGTGGATTTTTGGAATGAAGTATAACGATGGGGTAGTTGGGTTTTTTTTTTTCAGATATTTATATTCTTCCCCTGTTATCAAGTTTGCTTCTCTCCATGTGGATAGTTTGCCGTAGTACTCCTTGTATGAGGCACTCAGATTGGCTTGATTGCTCCGGTTGTAACATAGCCTGTCATTAAGCTGGCTATAGGCTTCCTTTTCATATAGATTTTGTGGCCAGAGCACAATATTGCCCCCTTTATCACTGCTGCGCACTATCACATCATGGTTTTCTTTTAACTTTTTGATCAAGTTCCTATATTGTTGGTCTTTGTTTTTCAGATTGCCCTCTTCTCTTGCCACTGTTTATTAAGTTTTTTGATCTGTGCTGTTGTAGATTCATGAAATAAATCAATGGAGTCTCTGATCATGATCGGGTTAAATGTAGATCTTGGTTTGAAAGGAGTCAAACATGTGTCTCTTGTATTATCACCTCTATCTGGAACTGATCTGATATCCGTTGTAGTGCCACATGCATTTTCATTACACAGTTCCTCCATGGTTTGGAGAAGCATTTGATCCGTTTGCAATGTTGCTGTTGTGCCAGACATCTCATCAATGTTTGGGTCTCTGTTGGGTCCTCTTTGTGCTTGGTTTATATTCATTTGTATGTGGTATTTTTTTAACTTTAATTTTCTAACCCCTTTGTAGATGTCCAATCTGGTAGTTGCATAGTCAAAGTTAACATTCGGAGCATATGATAATCCCAAATTTAACATGTTGGTCTCTTGATTTGTTAATGTTACATTGGTCAAGTTGATAATGGTATTGTTAGGTTTTGCGGTCTGATCTGCTGGTGTTACCAATTTTTCCTGCGCCCTCTTTTGTTTGGTTTCTGTTCGCCTCTTTTTTGCTCTGCGCCTCTGCCAGCGCTTGTAGTTGGCATGTCTCCTGTGCTGTTCCTTTGTTGAGGCCTCGGACGTAGGGTTTGTCTTCTTTCTTGGCAAATAAAATGTAATTCTTCCCCCGGTGAAGGTTTAGGGGTTTGGCTTTCTTCGCTCACTATTCGCCTTTCAGACTCAGATTCGCTTCCTCCCAATGAACTCGCCTCCGATTGTGATGTGTCCGTTTGTTCTCTCGGCCCTCTATGTTGTCTACTTTGTCCATCTACTTTCTTAAATTTAGATGTCCTGATTGCATCATAGCGTTTGTCAAACGTGAATATCTGCCCCAACTCGTAATCATGTTTGTCCCTTAAAAACTTGATGCCTTTCTTTCTTTGATTTTATCCTCATCTTTCTTGATTCTTATCATCATCTCTTTCCGTAATTTCACTTGCTCTTCCTTCTGTTCCATTTTATCCAACTCATCATTGATATCGTCTATTTCCTTCAATAAATTTCCTCTGTCTATGTCTGCGTATTTGATCAGTATCAGGGTTAATCTTCTGGATGAGTCAAGGTTGCACACCGCCCATTCTTTCATAAGCTCAGGATTAGGTTCTTCATAGCTGGGGGCTGTGAGAATTCTCAGTCCCCTAGGTATCCTCCCCACGTCAATATATCTCTGGAGGGACCGTGACTCCCACCATTTATTCTGTTCAGCCTTCATTTTTTTCTCAAGAAGTCTGAATTTGCCTTTCACAGATTTATTCACACTTGGGTTGCCGGCTCCTCTTGTCACGGCTTCCGTGGCTGCCGGTAACACGTCGGAAAACATTTCCATTGCTGCTTCCTCACGTGCGCGTACCATGTCAGCCGACATGTTGATGTTTAACGATTTTAACCGAGTGTTTTTTGCGAGGCTGTGTATATACGCCTTTCCGCCCCTCACTCGTTACTGCACACCTCTTCTCCCCGCACTGCCCACTTTTCGCCTACCTGGGACTCAACTGCTGCCACCGGGTCCTCCGACTCAGCGCTCACCGGGATTTGTCAGGTCTTGACTTGCTTCGGGCTGCAGGGGGTTAGACGCGCACTTCCTTTCGGCTGCAATGGGCTTCCAGGTTGCCCCGGAAGCAGTGTTCCCACACTGTGCGTCGACCTCACTTGAAGAGGGGGTCCGTGAATGATCGGCTGGGAACTGCCGATCAATTACATAGCATAAACTCCGCACACTGGAAGCATCTTCTCTCCCAAATTACGGACACAGACCCAATTCGGTGCTCAGGTGTTTATTCAACCGTCTCCACTACGCGTTTCAACTCCGTAGAGCCTTGATCACATGACATGGACGCAAAGATTGGTGCAATATTTAAAGTGAAATGTACATACCATTGGGACATCACATGGTTATAGACATTGAAAACATACTATTTCATGTACTTTGTTCACATCACAATTTGCCATGCTTAATGTTTGTACTTCATGATATTGCAGCTATTTTAAAAAAAATTAATAAATGTAAAAATAGCAGCAAAGTAATTTATGTATCTATTCCTTTTAAAATATGAGTCAAAATACTAAAAGCAGGACAACAGACTAATATCAGGTTAAATCCTTTTCAAGTATATTTCCATGTTAATTCAATCCCCTCTCGTGTCCCTGACTTGGTCCGTACAAAAATCTATAAAGTGCCTAAGTGTAAAGTGCAATGTGCTATAAACATAATAATAATCCAATTTTACTTTTTGCGCATTTCTTGTTATCCGACTTGTTCATTAATTTATCTTGCTAATTCATACATCCATTACTGAGATTAATCGAATTAGAATGTGCATATAGATGTTCATAAGTTTTCTTTTGTGCAAATTGGCAATTACATTTCCCCACATCTCCAATGGTTGTTGATCATTAGATCACAATGTAGACTCACAGCACATTTAAACGTTATCAATTCTGTAAACATTTGTGTGAGTATACATATGTGTAGCAGCAAGCTTGATTACATGTATAAATATATAAATATACACACATACATACGTAAATATATAAATATATAAATATAAAAATTGAAAAATAGACAATTAAAAAAATAGCGACAAATATCAGATAAAATGAGTAAAATATTAAACATTCCTATGGTATAATCGCTAACATGTGTATTTCCTATAAGCTTGTGCTCTGCTATATTAATAGACCCTTACCCTTCCAACCAAAATTATATGTGTTCACAGATGTTAACTTGCTAATGTCTCAATTTAAGCACGTATGCAGATCCTCCGTTGCGTTGAGCCCTGATGGGACTTTAGAGTCTAACTGTAGAATATACCTTGTCTCTAATTTCCTCAGTTTGGTGACTCTGTCACCTCTCCGTCTACTGAGAGGCACTGTATCTATCACGTAATATTTGAGGTCTGCGTTGTTGGAATTGTGCTTTTCTTTGAAATGGCGCGCCACTGGGTAGGTGTTGTCTTGATTCGTTATGGCGCGCAGATGTTGGAGAACACGTTTGTGTACTTGCAGAACCGTGCTGCCTATGTATTGCAAGCCACATGGGCACTGCAACACATATACAGCAAATTCAGTTCTGCAAGTTAGGAGTTTGTTAATTTTAAACTCTCTATCACTAAAGGGGGTCTTATAAGTACTCTTGTTTATGCCATGTGTGCACGCCTTGCATGTTTTACATCTGTAAAAACCTTTCCTCATCTGCAACCAGTTTCCACTTTCGATTACCTCTGGGCTAGTTCTGACTATCTTATCTCTTGTTGATGGTGCCCGACTATAGGTAATTGATATCCAGCTCCTCCCACCTGCCCATATATATATATATATATATAATGCACTCCAAAAAAAGGGCGTCAAACATACAACACATACTAATGTTGTGGTGTTGAATAATTTAAATGTGTTTAAAAAGACACACCATAATTTTTCTATGCAAATAATAATAATCTTCTTTATTGCTTGATTATTAAAACCATTGCAATGCAGTACACAATGAAATACATTAAAATATACCATAAAATAAGGATACAAAATGTAAATAAAAATAAACAGAATCTTCACTTCAATCAATACACTTCACTCAGGAACTGAAAGGGACAGTCATGCCTGTGTTTAAATTAAAAAAAGTTAGTCATAATTACATTTCCATTTAAAACATGTACCTGTTCCTCTGGTAAGCTATACAGCTTGCTGTACAGGACCTCATTTGCCAGCATCTCCAGCTCATCTGGTGAGAAGTTTGGACCCTGTCTCCTGATTTGCCCAGCATTGTAGCTCCCAGAAGCAGTAAACAGCAGCAATGGTTCTTGGTGGCACTGTTAGGAGGCAAGTGCGCTTTTTTGTAATGCTTCGTACATCTACATGACGTGTGAGACTGTCAACGGAAACAGACACATCCATTGGCTTTCGTACATTTCATTCACAGACGTTAGCCTATGGCTGTATCCGTTGTGGAGTTTCACACCCCTACCCCGTCAACTTCTGCCAACTTCCATCTTATTGCAAATGTCCTGACGGCGAGTTCAGGCTTCTGCCATTTTAGATTGTTAAATAGTGTGTTTGTGAATGTTAAGTGCATCATCACCACTCAAAATGGTAGCTAGTTTGTATAAATATGCAAAATCTTAATGTTATTTATTTTTTTGCCACACATTTATTATGTAGTGCATTACTGTAGTTAAATGTGATAGTTGCGCAGTTTTGTTTATAATTCGGTTGACGGAATTTTAGATATACTTTTTTTTTAAAAAGGATGTGTAAATAATACATTATTAATCTATTATTTACAAAAAAAATTTAAATAAAAAATAGACATGTTAAAAATGAAATAAAAAAATCACAAATGAATATGGTGTAAAAAAAAATAATTTGTGTTTTATTTCAAAAATATGTTTGCAAAATGTATAACAATTTTTTAAATTTTAAATGAAGACATATGAACCCAGGGAAAGTGAGAAGATGATGGGCTCAATTTATGAGACCATTTCCAGACCTTGCCACTATGGAAGAATGGGTTATAATGAAAAAATTCAGATTAAATAGGCAAACTATTATTGATTCTTGTCATCAGCTGGAGCCAGATCTTCTGCCTCACAATAGAAATCCCACATCAATAACACCAATAGTGAAAATAATGGCAGTACTCCATTTTGTGGCCACAGCATCATTCAAAAACACTTTTGCAGTATCTGCTGGAATGTCACAACCAACATTCAGTGGTGTGCTACAAGACGTTCTTTCTTCAATGATGAGGCACATCAACAGTTTCATACAGTTTCCACAAGATTAGGATTTTGCCAATGTGAAGGGAGATTTTTATGCTTTGGGCCACTTACCACATGTTGTTGGAGCAATTGATGGCACACATATTGCCTTGGTACCACCGCACAATGGAAAACAAGTCTACAGAAATCGAAAAGGCTTCCATTCAATTAATATGAAAGTTGTGTGCTTACAAGATTTTTACATCACACGTGTCAGTGTGTTTTCCAGGATCAACACACGATTCCTTTGTACTATGGAACAGCACCATACACCTGCAAATGCCCCAACGTGGACCTGAGAGGGCTTGGCTTGTTGGAAAGTACAATCTGTCAATAGATTTTTTAGTTAATTTCAAGTTTAATGATCAAAAGTCGTATTAAATATTTTTGGCTCATTCTTTTTTTTCATATAGGATAGTCAGCATATCCTAACCGACCATGGTTGTTAGCACCACTGAGGAATCCAACAACGGCAGGGAAAGTCTGCTTCAGTGAGACCCATGGATGAATATGGAGGCAATTGGAGCAGGCTTTTGGGCTTCTAAAGGCCAGATGTCTGGATAAGACTGGTGGACCCCTCTTCTGCTCACTCGAAAAGTGTGCAAAATCACCATGTATGCTGCATGTTACATAACATAGCCCTGCGATGGAACATCTCATACATTGCAGAGGAGAGAAACGATGATAAGCTACTGGGTGAGGATGTCGAAATGCCAAATGAAGATGAGATTGGTGAAGAGGAAGGAATAGACGTATGTTAAATTGTTATTGACAACTTCATCACATGAGTGTAAGTATATATTTGCATATTATTACATTCATTTTAAACAAACTTTTAATCTAATAGCATAAAAGTCTGTGCCAGATATTTTTTAGATAGGGCAAGTAAAAGAAAATCCAAGGCAAAGATGTTTGTTGATCTAGGTTTTGACATATTGACTACTGTGTTCATTTACATTGTTTTATCTTTGAGTATTTTTAGAAAATGTGTACTCACAATTTGTCATTTGTAATGTGTCTATTTGTAATGTAATAACAAAAAATCTTCTTGTTTTAATCTGTTTTAGGTTCCTTCACTGTGTCATCTTCATTCTGATATTTCAAAGTTGTGACATGTGCAGCTATATGCAGCTGTTGCGAAGTACAAAGGTAACATGGGCTGATCCTGTGAAAGACACACACACATTGTTTTTGTGATTTTTTGTGATTTTTAAATAACGTGAAAAGCATTACCTACATGTAATTTAATTATGAATAAACAATCTTTTTAATTTGAACTTTTTAAAATGTATGATGAAACAAACAAATTTAACAAACTGAGAAAAGAAATACAACACCAGCCTTTGAATTTGTATTTTTTGTTTTAATTCAACAAAACAAAATATAAAAAAGCAAGATAAAAAAGGAAACAAAACAAATCCAATCATGGTGAATTAAGCTATTATTGAAGGGCCAAAGTAATTGGAAATCCAATGTACAAAATACAACTTGCTTCAAAAAGATAGATTTGTCCAGAACATTGTCCACAGAGTGAATGCTAATCACACACTGGAGTAAATTAGGTTCTGTATCTCTTGTTGGTACTGGTGGAGGTCTTGTCATTCTCTCCTACTGGTCCGGATGAACGTCAACTCCTGAGGGGGACTGGTGGATCCACAGTTGCAGGGACTGGGATGGGTGCAGGTGTTTCCTCTTGTGGTAGGGCCTCCTTTTCTGTGGCTGAGGCAGATGTAGTAGGGTCAGATGTTGTTGGACCACAGAAAGGGGAAGATGTTGCTGGAAAAACCCTGCACATATGGGTCAAACAATTCTGCAACACCCCAGTCAGGGATCTCAAATCTGAGTTGTGATTTTCCATCTGAACATTGTGCTCCCTCTGCAACTGTTGCATCTCCCAGAGCTCTGTAAGGACCTGGCCCATCATGTCTTGGGACTGATTGAGGAATACCAAGACTTGGTCGATGGTGGCCTGGGGGATAATGAGCCCAGTGGCCTAACTTTGCTGGCCCACAGATTCCCTCTCATGAACCCTACACTCACTACCCTGTGCCCTTGACCCAGTGTGCCCCATCCCACTGGGTCCTAGCTGAACTGGAGGTGGTGGTGGTGTTGGATCAACAGCAGTCAGGACTGGGGGGCACATGATCAGCGTGATGTTCCTTTGGACACCGGAAGTGGACTTACCCAGAGACTGAGGTGTGGTAGCAGGTGGGGTGGGACGTATAGGTGTGGGCCAAGTGGGAGTCACTGGAGCTGTCTACCCAGGCAGACCAAATGTACCAGCCTGCTCCCCATCATCTGGACTTGCAGGAGTGGATTCCCGACCTTGAGTGAAGGTATCATTAGCAGTGGCAGATGGTTGTTGTAGGAGGCTGGCTTAGTATATGGTGCACACTTATTCAAGTGGTGCACCTTTCACTAACCAGGTGACGCTTATGGTGGTTTCAGTGGTCTTTGATAACCATAGAAAGCTCTCAAAGTGGTAGCTGTGAAGAGCAGCCTTCAGGCTTATCTTGAAGGAGTGTTAAGCAGCTTGTTTTACCAGTTAAATCAAAAGTGTAGGTCAAATGAAAAAGAACCACACAGTGTATATATAATATAAAAATACTTTGATTTATTACACAACACTCACTAACTCATTGATATATCAACTACCTGAGATATCAACACAATACACAAGAATATTTCAATTGAAATCAGGTAAGTAGCACAAAATACAGTGGTCTCCAGGGGGAGACCAAATCATATACTAAGAAAGTGGAATGCAAGCTGCAAAGGAGGACAAGACTTGGACCAGAAGACCCAGAGGAGCCGGGGACACAAGGAAATACCCAAGGTTAGTACCCAGGACCCCACAGAGGCTGTGTGCAGAGTGGAAACACAGCTGCGTGTCCAATGGAAGTCAATGGAGAAGTCGCAGTTGCAGTTTTGCAGAAAAAGGACCCTTCCCAGAGGACCCCGAAGAATTCCCTTGGAGGACGGAAGGTTGGAGAGCCACTCCATCCGTGGATGCCCCGGGAACTAGGTTACCTAAACCAGGGAAGCCAGGTGCATAGGGGTGAGGAGACGTCGGAAACCTCTGTAGATGACAATGGAAGACTTAGAAGAAAATGCCTCTGGAGAAGTTCAGGAAGGAGTTTGGTGGAATCCAAGGGTGGATGCCGGAAGTGAAGCACCTGCAAGCAGAGGGGATAGAGTCTGTGCAACTAGGATGTGACCAGGAGGCCCGAAGATACAATGTCCACCGATGTTGGGAGGTTCAGAAGAGATGACTGTGATGTTGTCACTGCATCTGTGAGGACCAGGCAATGCTGAGGAAGACCAGGAGCTGTGCACGAGCTGCCCACGTCGGATGTTGGTGACTAGGTGGTCGGTGTCCGGCAGGAGCACCAACAAACCTTGGTAGCCGCAACTGGTGTGGAAAACTAATAAGGAGCAATGTTGAGACCAACAAGGTCCAAGGGACTCACCAAGAGCAGGAGAGTCAGAGCAGGCCACGAGCAAGCAGGGGATCCTACTGAAGCAGTAGAAGACCCTTGGGAGGACCCACAGGCCAAAGACACAGGAGTCGCAAGAGGACCTTGAGCAGCTCACCAGGAATGAAGGCCCACGTTGCGGAGGATGAGGTGAGGATGCTGATCTTGGAAGGAAGAGATGCTGGAAGCTTCTTGTAACCTGAAAATCTCTGGAGTGCAGAGCCAACAAGCCTTGGCAACATCAAGTCGAGCGGTGCCCAGGGGTTCGGTCCCAGCAGTTCCGACGAGGGATACTGGCCTCACAATTGCAGAGAGGACAGGTCAGGCAGACCTTGAGAGAACTGCAGAACCACCACCTGTGTTGCTGAGCCTTGGGAAGTCCATAGGACAACAGGAGCAAAAGACTGGTCAGCTTTGTTGCAGTGTCTGCAGATGCAGGGGAGTGACTCCTTCACTAGAAGGGAGATTACTTTGGGTGTCCTTGATGCCCACAGGTCTTTTGAAGAACCCGGAAGAAGCACAGACAATGAAGAAGACAAAGAACCGCAAGACCAGGAGCAGCAGGAGTCTTCCTTGGTGCAGTCTCAGTTCTAGTCCAAGTCCAAGTGTCCAGGCAGTCAAAGAGCGACGTAGTTTCAGACAATTCTGAGGACCTACTCACAGGTAAGGCAGATACTCCCATGTCCTTTGTCCTGTTTCACACCTGAGCAGGAGCCAAGGGCTCCCTGAACTGGCTTAAACTGGAGTATGCAAGAAGGGCACCAAATGTGCCCTTCAAAGCAGTCTGGTGGTGCTGGAAAGTGCCCCCACCCCAGCCTAAAGCAATACAAGTCCTGTCTGGGAGGAGGTCAGACCTCCCTGCGATAGGGAACCCTTTGGTCTACCTTTCCCAGCAGCAGTAGGGCAGAATTGTGTCTGTGGTTGGCGACAGCACTAGCTTGCTTACAGACCCTGAAAGGCTGTTACCAGGAGTACTGGGGGGTCCCCAAAGGACTGGGTTTGGTGCAGTCACTATATAGTTAGACATCTCATAATGACTGATGTCCACTATATGTATTAAAATGGTTGACCGCACTTACAAAGCCTGGATAATTGATTCTGGAGTTTTAGGGGTGTCCTGCTCATATAGGGGCACCCTCACACTTATAACCAAGCACCCTGCCCTCTGGACTGAAGAGCCTGCCATAGGGGTTAAGTATAAATTTAAAGTGCAGTGACCTCAGATATGAGGAAACTTATATCTGTCGTGAGAGGTGCAAGCACCAACTCACACAGGCTGCAATGGCAGGCCTGTAGTCACAGATTAAGTGGACTCCCATGGGTGGCACAATACATGCTGCAGCCCATGGGAGACTGCAAATACGGTGGCAGGGTGTATGATGCTGCACTAACTACTTGTGTTTGCTGCCAACTTGGAAGTGTCACGGGTCTCCTGAATGGCCGTATGAAGAGGCTGGCGATTAAGCGCCTATTACACTTATGTCCCTGAAGGGTCTATGGAACAGCACACACCGAATACATTTTTTAAGACTCGACGACCGGAACTATACGCATTAAAAGTAGCGACTGAATTGGGCCTCCACCTTTGGGATATCTGTCTCTAAGGTATGAACTAGAATACTAGCCCTGAAGAAGCCCGCATGGGTGAAACGCGTTGGCTGCTGTGTATAATTTTTTTTAAATAAAAGAATTTATCAAAATAAGGAGTTGAAGGACTGGCCTTGTCTATCATCACCATGTGTGGGATATGGACCCATTGAAATTTATTTTTATAACAATGCCTCTCTAACTCTATGTGTGTTCTAGCCCATGAGAGACCACTGGTGTACCTAAGCCCTGGGTACCTCAGTACCATATACTAGGGACTTAGAAGGCTATACCAGTAGCCAATTGTGGAGGTACCAAAGTACTTACTACGGTCAATTTAGGGAGAAAACACAGTGACTGGGGTCCTGATTAGCAGGATCCCAGTCAGACTAGGTCAAAAACACACTACCACCAAGCAAAAAAGTGGGGGTAACCATGAAAGCAGATCCTACTTTCCTACAGTTGTCCATGTACTCTGACTGTTGGACCTATAATAAATTGCAATTTTTTTTTAAAGTCTGGATTATACATCAAATCAGTTTGAAGCAAAAAATGAAGCAACCTAAAAGGAAAAAGAAAATAATATAATTAATATACCTTTCAGTAGTATTCTATTAAATTACAAAACAGTTTAAATTACACACAAAACTACTTCCAAAAAGCAGGTAAATTGATGCCCTGAAATGAAAAAAGAAATTAGAAAGTATACATAAAATATACCAAACATTCAACACAACACAGTAGAGAGGAGAACTATGAAATAAACCATTCCAAGGCCTAGCAGGGTAAAATTCTGAAAATGAAACAACTTAGAAGGATAAATCGCATTAGTCATCATGTAAACATTGCATAGTACATTTAGTTAAAAAACAACATATATTCAGCATACAAAGTAAAATTAATTTAAAATGTTTAGTCAACAACCTTTGATTTGTGAAACAAATAACATCAATTAAAGGAAATAAGAAAATGACAACATACAAAAGTAAGCAAAAAAAATTTCAAAGCATAACATAAAATAGAGATTGATAAATACATAACACTTTAACATATGTGAAAATATGAACAAAAAGAGAGAATGACCAAAATAACATTGCAATATTATTTTAACAAAACAAAAAAAGGCATCATGGTAGTTGTAGTCATTTGAATTCAACATGAACAAACCTTGGAAAATTGGAAGTTAAACATACCTAGTAAAAATATGTAGTTAAAAATAAACAGACACATACAATATAAAACTCATATATGAAATATGTTATTAGATGAAAAAACACTTACACGCACCATAACATTGTGTGAAATTTAATGGAGATTGAAACCTGCAATCTTAAATACAACAAAATACATTCAAACAAACAAGGCAAAAAAAACATGAGAAAACACACACATATTGACAAAACATGTTAACAATTAATAAAACTAAAGAAACAACAATAATGCTACAAATTTGTAAAAAAAAACTATATACATAGGTTTATATGTTTAAATAATGTGCAAAACACATTAGCAGCAGCTAAATTAAAAGCAAAAATGACATTTAGGCTTAGTGACACAATCAAAAGTATAATTTACCAGTCTCCACTCCACCACGGATTCCTGTCAAGCCTTCAGTATGTAGGATCTGCAAGACCTTCTCATCCCAGGGATATAGTTGTAAGGGGGTGCTGGGATAACCACTGTCAGTCCTCTGGGCCTCCAGGTGATGCTTGGAGGCCAGGGAATGCACTCTCCCCGCAGGTCGTTCCACCTCTTCCTAATTTCCTCCAGTGTGCGCTGGTATCTTGAAACAGCAATAACTGTGTCAACTATTCTGGCCCACATTTGCCTTTTCTAAGCTATAGTTGTATTTTGTACTTGAGCTCCAAACAATTGTGGCTCTAATCCTATAATTTCATTCACCATGACTGACAAATCTTCCTCAGTAAAATGGGAATTTGTCCTCCCTGCCATTATCAAATAATAAACTTAAATAAATGTAATAACCCACAAGAAAAAAAAGAACAAAAAATATTGATCATGAAACAGAGAAAGCAAAAAACAACCTGACTTCACTGAAAATAATGTTCCACAACCGTGGAATGACAAAGCATCATGGTCTGAAATGGAGTGTGCTTTATAGTGCGGTATTCAGGTGAACACAATTAGCCAAAACGCATTACATGTGTGATACGAGCATCCATCCAAAAGCCACCGGAATAGTACAATTTGGAACATGTCCAGCGACGGAATCCCTCCATCAGGAATCTGCTGCTAGGACAACGCCAGCACAACTGAGAAATCTATATAGGCTTGACGCAATCCCACCACCCTGACGCCGTCAGAGTAACTTTAGCCAGCAGAGGAGTATGGCACGTCGAAGGTGGTGAGCCGCTTACGTGACAGTAAACACTTTGTCAATGCGGACAGAGGATCCACCAGCCCACATCTAAATAGGGCGGACGGGAATCCATCAACTTGACGGAGTACTTGTAAATGCCACCATGGAGGGACAATGGGAGTCCCGCCAAGATTTAAATCAGGCCCTAAGTCCCAATCAACCACAGTACACCTCTAAAGCCCCTCATGCGATTTAGGGAGGTACTTAGAGATTCTCATGGTGTCAGGCAGAGGCCAGTGGCAGGTTCTAGTCTAGGTTTTGTCCAGTCAGCTAGGTACTTCCAGGAAAAGACCTCTTGCATTTTGTAGTCTTCCTGTAGCCACACAGGTCAGCCAACTGACCCTTGGAGACCCCTTCTTTATCCTGGGTAAAAGAGGGAGCAGGTCCAGTTCTTCAGGGCGCCTCTCAGGTCACAGACCACAGGTCCAGTTCTCTTTTGATCTTCAGCAGGTCCAGGAAGCATTCTGAAGTAGATGCCTGGAGGTGTCACATTTATACCTGGCACTAGTTAGATGGTGGGGGTGGCTCATGGATACACCCGAACCAATAGGGTAAAGTTTACCGGGGTCAACCCTACCCATTTTTTCCCTAGTCCCTGTTTGCGTTAATGTAAACAGGCCCAAAATGCCATGTGTCAGGTCATTTTCAAGATGGCGAAAGTCTTCAACCACATTAAACTTGGGCTCTAAGGTCAGAGGGAGTGTACAGGGAATGTGCTATGGTAATAATAGTGTTACAGCAAACAATGATGGACGGAATGCTGACAATGCAAACATTCTCCCCCAGTAAAAAGATCTGGGTTAAATCCATCATTCTTTTGCCCACTACGCCACCCCAGTTTGGACCCAGCCATATGCACATCAGTCTTGACCCTGTGCCCCATGGGAACAGTCCAGACCGAACTGCCAGGCCAGGTCCTCCCTGGACCGGAAACAAGCATCCTGGGACCGGTTTCAGGGTATGTCACCCTTCTTCAGCCAGGCTAGCTTGAATCCAGTGGCACAGTGAGCAAGGGACCTACGTCTGGGCATACCCATCCCACTTAGGGTGAAAAGTGTTACAGCAAACAAATGATGGACGGAATGCTGACAATGCAAACATTCTCCCCCAGTCAAAAGATCTGGGTTAAATCCATCGTTCTTTTGCCCACTATGCTACCCCAGTTTGGACCCAGCCATATGCAAAACAGTCTTGACCCTGTGCCCCATGGGAACAGTCCAGACCGAACTGCCAGGCCAGGTCCTCCCAGGACCAGAAACAAGCATCCTGGGACCGGTTTCAGGGTATGTCACCCTTCTTCAGCCAGGCTAGCTTGAATCCAGAGGGAGTGTACAGGGAATGTGCTATGGTAATAATAGTGTCCTCCTACATCCAACATTAAAATCCAGATTGAGACAGGCACTGTATCCAAACCAAACCCAGAAACAGAAGTCTGCTGGTCCTTCAGCAACCAGAGAGAGGATCCTAAAGAATTGTCTTGGCATCCTGTTCTCTCCCTTTTAAGTGCTACATGTGGCTCACCAGACCTATTAGGATGCCCACAGCCACCTAAGGAATAGTATGATTTACTATTCCAACACCTTCCCTACTGTTGCGCAGGGTGGAGTTGGAATAGTAAATTATACTATTCCTAATGTTGGAGCGCCATCAAGTGCAAGTCGATCTAATGACTTGCGTTGTAAAGGTATCGCGTTCTAACAACGCGGGCGTTGTAACGACCGCGTTGTTATGGAACGCGATGTAAAAGCATGCGTTGTAGCATGCTATATTCATCCTCTACACCAGAATCACCAAGCAACTCACTAGAAGACTACAAACCATCCAGAACTTTGCAGCCAGACTCATCCTCAACCTCCCACACAGAGGTCACTTCTCACCACACCTCAGGGAGCTCCACTGGCTTCCGATACACAAAAGCACTTAATTCAAACTCCTCACACACACACATTTAAGGAACTACACAATTCAGGCTCCACCTACCTGAACAGTCACATCTCCTTCCATAAACCACCCAGAACCCTCTGCTCTGCAGGACTCCTACTTGCCCACATCCCACACATACAGAGAACTAGATTAAGAGAAGGTGCGTTCTCTAACATCGCTCCGAAGGGGTGAAACAGCCTCCCACTCCACATCAGAACTTCCTCCTCTCTTCTTGAATTCTGCAAGAAGATGAAGACCTGGCTTTTCAATTAACCCACCTAACAAAGACAGGGCTAGCAAATACACCTGCTTACGGCCAGGATACCCTTGCAGATGATGATGCACTTTAAAAATAAACAAAGCATAACATAACACCTCTGCCCATTAAAGTCAGCCTAATGTTGGCTCCAGGGAGGCATTTCACATCACTTTCACACCTATTGGAATAACTGGCAGGGATACTGCTGGAGAGATAATGCAAATTAGTATCCTAAAGCTTCAGGCAGGGAAAAATAACTTTCTAAAAGTTACTTTTGTTAATTATTTATTAAAAATCCGACTTCGCCATTGAATAAGATGTTTAATAACTATTAAAAATAGTGATTTCGTTATTTTTCTAGCTGGTCCCTTTCAAGAGATCCAGTATGAGTATTTTAATCTGTACTCTAATTTTCTACATAGGTCAGCTAGGCCTGCCACAGTGAAAATAACTTTTTGGGCCTTGTCACTGTAGTGACCATCCCACCAGCATCAGCCAAGAGGGCTCCACCTCAATGACAAATAGATTAACTCATTGACCATATTAAACATCAAATTAGTACTCTCCAAGTGGCTGACATCGACAGGGGAAAAATCTCTCTGGCTACAGTGAGTGGGTTCTCAGCCATCCAAAAAGATGACGTGTCCATGCTATCAATGTACTAAAACATAATGTATTAACAACAAAATCTGAAAATCCAGAGTAATCCAATTGTCACCCAGTTCTCTCACCCTCATAAATTCAATTCAATTCTATTTCATATTTCTAGAATTAAAATACATACAAGGAAATTTTATTTTCAAACTATTAAACGATCTGTTGCAAGCAGTTGCCGATACAGGATTATGTATTTGTTTCTTGCAATGAGCATTTAATATCCTACAAAGATACCAACATTGATGTTGAATCAAACTATTGTGAATAAATAATACATGTTCTACATCCTGGGTCCAGACACCACAAACTGAGCATTTGCATTCAGTATGGAGTTCTATTTTCTCATTACTCAACTCTATTTCCTTTCTCATATTAATGATAAATTTGCATAGCGTATGGTCATTTTAAAAATTGAAATACTCTTGGAGCAGAGTTGGGAGAGCAAACTTACAATTGGCAACAAATGTGGATTTGCTGACAATGGTCTCAGGTGGTTTTATAAATACATTCAATCATAGAAACTTTCATATCTCTTGTTCTGAGGTTCGCTTATATACATTCAACCTTCCAAACCAAACGTAAGTGCCTAGTTTATATCCATCAAAGTGTACAGTCTTCTCCCACATCTTCATTTGATTCTGTATGCAGTCTTTTGTGCAGTGTACCCAGGAATCCTTACAGATTGTATTCATTCTTTCTACGCCTTGACTTAAAAATCAATTGGCTCTAGCACAATACAAATTACCTAAACTGATACACCATTCTTGAATCCTTGCACGTTGTTTAAAATCTTACTCTCTACTCTTGTTCACTTTGATCTCTTTAGCGGAATAAGTTCCATCCCATACATCACTATGAATGATTCGTTAATTCCCTTATTTGACTTCAGTGCTTATGAACAGTCATTTGACGTCACACCCTGATAAGTAGTTCCCAACATGATCTTATCTTAACCAGAGTCTTCATAGCAGAGCTTGCAGTTTTACAACATTCTACAATTCAATACATAACCTTCCATAGGCTTGGAAAACAATGGACCACAACTCATAAGTACTTATCTCCAATGCCTCTTAAACCAACTGACAGCTAGGGGGCAGAGGAGCTAAAAGCAGAGCTACTAAGAAAAGGTTAGGTTTCTTGCACAGCACACACAGTTCCCATAAGAACTATGGGGCATATCTACAAGGGCTGGCGATAATTATCGCTCAGCGCTCTTAGCGTGAGGATAATTATCGCCGGCCAACTCTGAATTTTATCGCGGAGATAGCGTGCTATCAGCAACGCTTATCTCCAAAGCGATAAAATTCAGAGCGCAAGCTGCCAACTGTGCGAATATCGCTGGAAATCCAGCGATAATCGCACTACTTCTGGCGATAGCTTGCTGATAGGGCCACACATACTTAGCCATGATATCCACCTTCCATAGGATATCATGCCTAAGTCAGTGTCAAAGCACGCGTAAGGAAAGTAGCGATAACAGAGGTTATCGCTACTTTGCTTATCGCTATGCTTCTTTGCGTGGGGCTTGATAATAGGAGAAATGTTGCTTAGCGACATTTCTCCCGTTATTCTGGGAGGAACGCCCACTTTGCATCTCATTAGAGATGCAAAGCTGGGCGATAGGAAAAGGGCGAAGAAGCATGGATTCACGCGTTAGCGTGTCCTTGCTAATAGGGCGTTAAAATTATCGCCGCTTTTAGTCCGAAAACGGACGCTAAAGCGGCGATAATTTTAACTCCGGCCCTTGTAGATATGCCCCTATGTTTTATATGTGCTACGGCAGTCCATGTTCCTGGTTCTAGTCGTGCAGTGCAGTGCAGCGCACACTTCTGGTTTCACAGTTCACACGAGACATTTCTGCTCGAAACAACACTACCACAAGACAAAGCTATGAGTTAGATGATAGCATAAGAAAATTAGATAATTACACAAAGCTCAAGTATCCTAGTAATGAAGATCTGTGAAAGATTATGTTTGCTTAGTAAAAAAGTAAATACAACCCTCCTGTGTAGGAGAAATCAAAAGACACAGAAAAGGTAACAATTTTAGCCCTTGTATAGAATAACGTTTTTACCAGGATGCATTAAACGCAGAGAAGAGGTGCAGTATAGGCAGCAGCATTGAAACATTCCTTCAAATACACACACGATTGCAGCACGGTCGGTGCAATATAAGCTAATAGCACTTCAGATCAGATCAGATAGAATTTTATTTTGGCGGTGAGGCAGAGCCATAAAAGCATATTACAAACATAAAATACATTGTTAAAAACACATCTCATGATCACCTTAATAAAACAAATCTTATAGCAGCAAATAGAATAATAGGATAATCAATAAAGACACAATCAGAGTCCCCCTGAAACAAGTTAAAAGAAAATGCTGCCATGGGGCACAGTGCCCCAGAGTCATCGTATATAGCGCTTACAAATGGCAGAACGGTGATATGTAGAGGTATATAAGCATGATATTATGATTATTATTATCAGTAGTTTTTTCTATTTATATTAGGTGGAAGACTTAATAACTGCATACAATTTGACTCTAATTTTCTTATCAAGGTCTAGTTTTTACATAAAAAGTCAACGTCCATGAGAAATTGAAATTGCAACTCTTCTATAACAAGTTATTCCAATTGATTTGTGTTGTCACAGTGCCTGTAGTCACAATTGCTGTGCCATAACTAACGTTTTAGTTCTTTCTTTTGAACTATTTTTCCTTATTAAAGACTCATCACCCTAAAACAAAACTTTTCTGACAGTTATGTTTATTTATTGCGCTGCATGAGTTAATTACAAGAAAGCTTATTAGAACATTCTGAGCCGTTGTCAGTTTGAAAGGGAGCTATTTAACTGTGTAAAATACATTTTGCAACTAATAACAAGTTTTATATTAGTGTGTATATTTTTACTGCACGTGTTCCACATGTCTTCTACAAATCTGCAATGCTAGTATCCCTGTCATAAGAATAAAAAAACAAGGATTTAAAAGGCAATGCTTTGGAGGAAAGTGGTTGTGTGGCTTTGTATTGTAAGGAGTAAAATTGAGAACCTATGGGGACCCTGGATGCAATACTTTGCGGATGTCGTCCCCCTTGACCTTGTTTTTAACGTTTCCAATATCTCTGTTATTTCATAACAGAGATGGAATGGAATGTATGCAATAAAGTAAAACTAATGTCATGGTAAGTTCGCATTTGAAACAATAAAAAGAACTGTTAAGAAATATCCTCTATCGTATATTATATGTTTTTGCAAGTCACTTTGGAGTCTATTGAAATAAAGTCTTCCTTTTGCCTCATTCGTCTGTACGATCTCAGAACTCCTAGATGATTTGAAATACCATTATATTGCACAGTAGGTAGTATTTTATTGCGTATATTATGTTCGGAAAAGGTACAGCACATCAGAAACAGTGCAAACTTCCCTCACATGCTATGATTTCGCTTTTACTCATTCTCTTTTTAAGTATCTGCATCTTCTCGTTGTTTAATATTCACTTTCTTTCACCACAGATGGATATATTTTTAATTCATTTTTCCTTACAGCCATTTCTTTCTCTCTTACATCTCCTCTTTCAAAAAAACTGCCCCCTCACTTGACATCTACTTTCTTAGGTTTTCATTCTATGCATAATACTGCTTTTTCCTTCTCTTTTTCTTCCCTAATTCTGTTTTTCTAACCCACTCCATCATTCTCTGCCAGAGACTATCCTTATCTCCCATGTTCCTGCTCCTCACTTTTTTAGGTCGAGCCTGTAGCGGCAGCGCGCATGCGCTGCTCGCTCTGCAAGGCATGCAGTAATGGAGTATGGAGTGGAAGCTCCGCCCACTCCCCCGTCCATCTTTTTCATTGGCTTGTGTCATTGTCCTTTCTAAATGCTGCCTTCCGATTGGTTTATAGGCTGTTAGTCCCTCCTTATGATGGTCATTTGTATCCTTCCATGGCTAGTGGCCCCTTGATTTCCAGTGTTGCATGGTATGTGTTATTTAGATTGTGAGCACTATTTTCTTCCCATGCCTTCCCACCCCCCCCCGCACTCCCTGTCCATGCCTTCTCGGGCCCCCTGCCCGCCCGCCCGCACTCCCGTTTGCGATGCAATAGGCCTCACGTAAATGCGAGTCCTATTGCATTGCAAATGCTTGTTATTATATACATGGAGCACTTCTTAGAAGTGCCTGCCTCTTTAACTCCTGGCTGGAAGCTTTGGTTGTGTGCGCGCGCGCACGTCTGATGGAGGGAGGTGCGTGGTGACCCATGTGGGCGAGCTGCTCTTCTGTGTGTTAAGGTTTGTTTGATTAGAAAAGGCGGTCTTGTGTTTTTTTACGTTTATAGTGAAGTGTCATTCCCTACATAGCCAGATCATACATCCTGACACCAGCGTGGCGCTAGATCAGCCTTTGAAATTTGCCCGAGTGAGGATGGGAGTGTGTGAGAGCTCCCCTTACCTATTCAGCTGCTAATGCTGTCCGCTCCAGAGCCTCGAGAAATCAACGATCCTCAACTCAAACCAGCATGCCCACTTCCACCAAGGCTCTTCGTGTGCATTGTGCACCGCAGAACGAGGCAGGCTTTCATGGCCTGGCTTTGCTTGTTTATTTTTAGTTTTCAGCATGCACTGAGAGACTGCATACCTCTGCAGTGCCTCACCATATCTCCCCCAGCCCCTCCTGCTCTCCTTTGGATCACCCGTCCTCGCGCTGTCAGTGACTTGTTATATATACCACAACGGAAAGATAAGCAACATAAACGCAACCACCCAAACTACCCTGCCTCGTCTTGTCCCGTATAGCATGCCAATTAAATGTGGTACACATATATAAAGGATGTGGTCTCATGGCTAGACTACCGACCTTGGAGCTGGGAAGCCAAGGTTCGAGCCTCGGGGTTGACTCCACAACCTGTGATTCTGGGCAAATCACTTAATCTCCCCGTGCCTACCCAAAAAAAAAGAAAAAAATGAATGTGTCCTTGTGTAACGTAACCAGTGCTCATGTAAAGCGCTCCAATACCTTTGGGTCGTGTTCGCGCTATATAAATCTGCAAAAAAAAATAATATATAAAGTATAGCATTTAGGAGGAAAACAACCATTTCCAGTTCAGAGTTCGGTCTCTTCAGTGTGTGAAGCCCCTACGTGCCTCACCCACCCACAGATCATGTCATATATTTATTGTCAATGGCAAAGGCACAGCAAGTATATCTCACAAGTGATGAAAGTCAGTTCTCATTCATCAGATTATGTCGTCTGCCAACCTGGGAGTCAGTATTGGCCCACCGTGATTAACATCAAAGGAAATTACTTCTGTTTTTTTAGGTCCAAGCACATCAGTGTCTGAAAGCAAAGAGCTGACAGGGGCAGGCATTACATCCTTAGAAGTGTATCTCCTACTGGGGATGCGAGCAAATAATAATTGACAGTGGTTTGCACAGACTGGTCATCTGCATGAAAATATATATTTGGGATGCAAGAATTAGTCTACAAAGTGCATATACCACTATCCCCTTGCATTTACCACCTACTTCACCCACTGTAAAAACAGAAATAGGAAAGCTGTACTCTAGGCCGTAAAATACCTCTCTTTCAGAAAGGCAAAAAAGATCTGGTCACACAGCATCTATTGCCTGGGAAATACCCTAACAATTCACGCACAACCACAAATTTGCATCATACATTTTACAAATAATACCGGTTTGTAAAAAGAGCTTTAAAAAAGCAGCCAATAACAGCCAATGGATTCATGCCCTTTCTGACCAGCAAAGTATAGTTAACTCTTTGAAGATTATAGGACTCCAGTTGATCACATACCCTTATCTAGCAGTACGAACGTAAAAAACATCCGTCATCATCATCAACACGTTCTTTCCTAAAACCAGTTAGCTGCAACTGCCCATCACTCAAAACCTCAGGTGGAAAGGAAAAAGTAAGAGGTGTGGAGAATCTCCCTGGTCCGCTACTCAATCATTATTCTCTGGAGCATCTCCACTCACCATGGAACTCTCTCCTAGATTAAATGAAGCACTCAGTGGATCTTTACGCACATATTAAAACACATCCTTATTCAAAGACTACTCAATATTGTGATCGTCTCTCCACTAAGTCATTGTGCTTTTCTCTCCCAAGAACATCTTGTGGCTCACCCACACAAATGTCCCAGCTAGTTCCTTTGCCATACAACTTCTCACCCATTCTACATCACCTTGCCCCATAATGCTACTCCAACCTTTTTATGTTTACTCCTTTCTGCTATTACCCATTTTTTCCCTTCTACCTCCATTTACTGCCTCTTTTTAGTCTTTGCTTTTTTCCTCATAAAACTCAGATCAGAAGAAAGACCTGTCATGGTCAGGCTGGAGCGACACAGCCAGTCTATGCTAAGGTCGTTATCTAACTCTGTTATGACTAAAGCATGTGGTAAACGAAACTGGTTTGAAGATGTTGCTTTCCTCAAACTGTTGTTTGTTTCTTCCACAGTTTTGTTATGTGATGGTTCTCTAACGGAGCACTATGCTTCACCATGTTTCTCTGTACAGCACCGTGACACTATTCTGGTTGAAAGGCGCTTTACAAAAATGCAGAACAAAATACATGCAAACTAAATGAAAATTCAGAAAAACAACTAGGAGATAAATCTCCTCATTGAAGTGGGATTATGGCATCTTCGAGCTAAAAGATATATTAGTCTGATGGTAGTTTGTGTGCAGTTTTGAAATGCAGAATGACCTGCAACTCACCCTTTGTCTCGCAGAGCTAATATCCAAGAAAACTGTTTTCGAAGAAAGGAGGATGAGGTAACCTGAAACAAATGTTTCACATTGCTTATGCGTGAGATGTTAGAGCACGAGGTACATATCTCATGTATATCAAGGTCTTGTGACTGTGACGCAACAAAAAAGACTCGTAAAGTGGCATTTTCCGTCCTTATTGGAGGTCTAAAAAGGGGCTTGTTACAGAAGGGGCAAATTCTCAACAATAAGATTTGCAGGTTTTTCCTCCTGGTAACATAAGAAAGAAATTTAGGATACATGAGGAATGTTTAGGTGTGAGAACACCAGTTCCTGAGAAATCAGGTACTGAAGATGAGTGATTGCAGGGTTGGAGTATACTGCACTCGTTCACCACTAAGAAGTCTAACGCTCACCCTTTGAAACGTCCCCTCCTTAAATATTAAACCCGTATTATAGCATAGTGGTGCCAAACCCGACACCCTGTTGCACATGGGGGTTTTCACAGGACTTCAGAGGGACCCTAAAATACAATTCAAGCAAGGGAGATGCCCACATGCAACTTAAAGTAGAAATAATTTCCAGTTTCACAATGAACCCTGCCAAAACAATTGTCTTCTTTGGGTTTTTTCTTTATCAATTCATCCGATTTAGTTGCCAACTTACATCTTCCACAATAGTATTTTCACAGCCCAGCCAACACGGGTTTCGCACAAGTAAAATTACTTAATCAGGGCGTGATTCCTATGGTACATTGTTGAGTGTACAGACCCATTGCTAAAATTCTTTGAATGCACTCGAGTGGCTGTCTTTGTTTACCCCCGTCTGCTGACATAAAACTGAAGCATCACAGATGCAGCACTCCTGCGGCATAAGAATTGTGCAAATGGCTGGAACAAACACACGTGTGTGCCTAAACACCCCCCTTTCACTGTTAAGCGCTTCATGCAATGCAGCCGCCACAATTGGCTCTAACACCTACGAGCTGGCTTATAACACCTACCAGCTGGCTTCCATTACTGCCGGTAGTACAAGGAAATGTTCCACTTGCCCTCAGTTTGTGTCCACTCCACTGAACTATATTCTACTGCAATATACGCAGTGCCACCCTATGCTACTATACTGTACACAACTTTACTCGACACCACTGCACTCTACATCAAATAATTACTATGCATATAATTCCACTGCACACCATGCCACATAATTACACTACACAAATTCACTCCACACCACACAATTCCTCGCCAGACAATTACACAACTAACAATTCTAATCCAACCCACATAATTCCACTCAAACCACATACATCCACTTTATAACACAAGGATCAAAGGCATTGCCATTTACAACGCCAATAGCTCTAACTCAAAAAATGGGAGACCTATTGCATTTCTAATGCTTGTTTTCCATTCCCTCGCACTGTATTCTCTACTTTTTTTGTTTGGGCTGGGGTTGCTGTCACATTAAAGTATTTCTCTTGTCCTTCCACAGCCATTTAAGTTGGACGAGCCTCCTTTTGTTTTTTCTTTCATAGCGCCACCTGCTGTGCCTATTCATTTCCCTTTCATCGAAAATATGGAGCAGAGACATGAGTTACATAATGTGTCTGTGGTTACATGTGTGAAAGCAGGGACAAAAGCTGCTGCTGCACCATCCACAAATATGGACAGGGGAACCCTGCAAGAGTCCCTCTGCAATAACACTAAAGGCAGATAATAAACTCAAATCTCAGGATTTACAAAAGACAGAGAGACTGACTTTGCCTGAAGGATTTGGCCTCCCAAGAAAAAGGATACGAAATTAGCTGTGCATTAAATAAATATCAGTGGTTTATTTTCTTAGTGCTACCATACGACTCATAATGTGCAGTGCTCCATAAATGTAAACGTAGACGCCTCAAATCTGGTTAAGAATGCTCAGTCATCATTACACTTAATCCACCGTCAGGGCTATGAAGCACTATATAAATGCAATTGTCGAACATGCACAAAATAATGCATCTGTACATACATATATAATGTATATACATAGGCATACGTGTTTTGAGGATCTAAAACCTGCAGGACATGGGTCTGACCTCCAGAAAGAAGCTTTTCATCCTTCTGAGCTTGATAAAATGGGTATCACTACAGAACATTTACAGTGTTGCTAAACTGCCTAATCTGCTGTAGAAAGCACTACATAAAAACTCATATTTCTTAAATAGAATGATACAGGCTTCTAGAATAGTTCCGTTTACAACGCATAATAATACAACAGCCTTAAAAATACTAAACCGCATAAGTTCAGTTGTTTTTTAAAATAATACCATTTATATATTGAACATAACATATATATCTAAAGTTTTCTTGAATAATGCATAGAGGTAAGTCTTGTGATGTGGTATAAAGGTGTTCATTCAGAATTATTTGAGTTCTTCTGTAACATATTTTATTTAAAAGCACATTTAATGGGGTCTTTCAAAATCTTTGAGGTGCATATGTTTAAGTGTTGAAGTCTTCAGCATTGCACCCTTAATTTCTATTTAAACGTTTCTTTAAGTTATTATTAGTGACAGAGTAGACTCATGTACTGGACACTACAGAATTTTCTAGTCTGAATATGTGTTCGTCTCCATGTTTGCTTAGTAAAGATCCCATACAAACACTATTGGTGCCTATTCACTAAAAAAGTAGAAACTGCACCTGTAGAAGTAGGTCTACATACAGGTTGTAATGTTTTACCTTTTGCAATTCACAAACATTCCCAGTAGTATGCCTGGAAAGCTATATCAGACTAAGGGGGATATTTACAAGAAACTGTTGGAGCATGGCGTTAAGCCAAATTTGCTAACTTTGCGCTCCTAAAGTTTCAAAACGCAGTGATGCGCCATATTTACAAAAATGAGGCGCACCACTGTATTTCCCCTAGCGCTGGCGCTAAATTTAGCTGCCTAGCCCCAACGCTGGCACCCTTGCAACATAGTGCAAGGGTGCCTGCGTTGCAGGGAATGATTGTTCATGTGCAGGAAGGTGTCCCTTCCTGTACATAAACTATCACTATGGCAATTTGTAACTTCTATGTGTGCTGCAGAATGCAGCCCATATAGAAGTTGCAAAAAGTCATTTTTTTAATGAGTGTTTATGAGCAAGAAGGGAAACCTTCCTGCACGTGAACTTTCACTACTCGTGACTTGCTCTTTCTATGTGTTCTGTAGAATGCAGCACATATAGAAACAGCAAAAACTAGGAGAAATTAATGATTTCTCCTCGTTTTGCCAGGTTAAGACCAGGTTTTCCCTGGTCTTATTTTTGACCCTGCCCCATATTTACGGCACCCTAGTAAATAGAGGGCAGTAACAAATAGCAATGGGTGCTGCAGTGGAACGCCCACAGCAACACCCATTGCCCGCCCCTTTGCCGCAGAGGACTTCTGCAGTAAGGGGCATATTTACAAAGTGGCATTAAGCCTGGTTAAGTGACTTAACTCCACCTTGTAAATATGGAGCAGGACATTGCTCCACAGAAACGTCATTAAAAATGACGTTCCTGTGGCTCAGTGTCCTTGTAAATATGCCCCATTGTTTTTAGGTGTACAGTTGGAAAATATCACTTGATATATATCCTGCGCCATATTACTACATAGCAAATAATTACGCAAAGGAAGAATGGAGCCTCCTGTGAAAATGTAAAAAGATTTCTATACCGGGGAGACCGGGCTAGTGGAGAGCACTTCCCCCTGTGGAGAAAGCCCATCGACTACTCCTCCACCAAATCTCATTATCCTTCCCATCCTGGAAGGGGAATTACTCCTCCCCTTCACTGGAGTAAATCACTAACCATTTTCATTGTGGAAAAGGGTCAGGTTTCAGTTTGAAAATGTCAACAACAAAAAAATAGTTTTTGGGTGTTCCCAAACTTAACTAACCATGGCTAGTTCTGCACACTTTACATCCCTGTGCATGGGATTTATTACTCTCCACACCTATGGGGAAGAAATCTGCAGCAGTAACGCCATTTACACCCACCAGGATTCCCTTGGTGTTTTTCTGGCAGACGTAAATTTAATACTTTTCATCCTGGCATATGATTACATACACAAATGACATCGTGAATTGGCCCAGTTGTGTTTTTTCTGTGCTGCTATCGAGTCTATTAAGCTCTGTTCACTCAGTACATGTTTAGTTTCCTGTATACGTGACCAAGTGCCAAAACTGTACAAACTCACATTTCATTTTGTGAATGCACGTTCATGTATACTGTATAGGGCAACCGAATATTCGCAGGTTCAAATGTATTTTCTTGAATCAAATATTCATAGTTTGCAGCAAATGTAGAAATTTACATTCACCAGAGCAAATGCACATTCGATTAGCCTCACTCTGAAATATATCAGATAGTTTGCATTGTATTGTGATTGCCCCATATTACTGAGGAGGCCAGCCAAATGCTTCTTGATGGAGGGGGAGCAGACTGCCCCAATGATTGTGCTTTGTTCAAATAGAGTTGGTTTATTTTGTGACCTAGATGAAAAAAGTGTAGGCGTCATCCATGGGAACTGGTGGTATTGCCATGTCATTATGCAGAATTTTTACAGCTGTGCTTACTTGTGAAATGGAGTGAAGGTGAGTGAGCAATATTGTCGCTTTTGCTTACACCTACTATTGATATGCTTGGCTTGTGGAGCTTTGACTATAACGTGGTGTAGGTGGGTGACGTTTTGGTGTGGAGTGTGATGATCAGACAAGTGCTTTTATCGTGATGCAGTGATATTGTATTTGCACTTTATGTTGGGACCAAGATGAGTAAATTATTACTTCGTATATGTGGATACCTGCCATCAACATGTGCGTGGCTGAATATGCTTTGTGGGGATGGTAGGGTGAGGTACTGCTTTATTTCATCTTTTAGGGTATATCTATGTGTTTACTGCCTTTCTGATTTATAGGTGTTCTTGGATGTTTCTGGTCTTTGCCAGGAATGAATAATAGAATTTTGCACTTTGAAAGAGGAGTCTCTGGCCATGGGTAGCCGGTAAATTGTTTGGCAAGCTGCGTCATTTTTTGAAAGGTACATCCAGATAAAGTGTGTCTAAGGGCAGACTTTCTGTGAGGAACTCAAATGTGAAAAAGTTAATAAAGAGTTCATAAAGAGAAGGCACTTGTTTGGTTGAGATCAGAGAGATAGGTTAAAGTTCAAGATCACTCCTGAGTTTCTTACTTCAGTTAATTAAATTGAGGGAGGACTAAATTCCTAGATTCAGAGAGCCAGCAGGTGCTAATTCTACTATTTCTTGCCTATGAGGATCTTGGTTTAGAATGAGTTGAGTTTTAGGTGACTAGCAGTGATTAGTCAATGGCTTAGAGGCAGTGGTCAAGGATGAAGCAATCTAGGTTCATCTGGTTTTCCTGCGTGAAGACCTTCTGGATGTCTTCTATGTCGAAACTAGTTATATTGATGGACTTGATTAGGTCTGATAATGGGCTGAGGTAAGTTTTGAAGAGAATTGGAAAGATGATAGAAACTTGAAGCACAACCGATTTAGTGCTGAACAGAGACAATAAGTGTGGCGGGAAAGGTACAACAAGATTTAGTTTAGGATGGTACCTTGTATGCCAATAACTGCACACCTCTGTAGTTGAGAAGAGTGATCAAAGGCAGAAGACCGATCCAAGGAGCAATATGAGGAAACCCTAATCCTCTCATCTGTGGTTTTCAGATGGAGACAAGGACAGAAGCCGAATTTACAGTCAGAAAGTAGGTGGTTTATCCTGGAAAATTCAAAATTTGAGTCATTTCAATCAGCTTGCTAAGGAATGTCCTGTTGGAGATTGGTCAGCAGCTAGCAGAATCAGGTGGCTCGATGTAAAAGGTCTTACAGTCATTGGGAAGAATCCTGAGTTTAAAGAATTGTCGATGATGGTTCTGACCTGGATGGCGGTGTTAGTGGAGAGTTGGGTGGCTTTCAAAGTTTGAGATAAACAAGTATCCAATGTAGATCCATCTCAAATGGTGGCTCTGAGCAGTTTGTTGAACTGGATGGTAAAGAATTGCTTTAATGTTGCCACAATCTGTTGTGTGTCAGTGGACATTGTTTTGTGCTTTGTGGTTTAACAATTGAGGTTGTTGGTTGATTTGCTTCTGAAGTACTTGTCCTTGGTATCAGTTTTCATGCCAGATGGGCATCAAACATTGCTTGGGGTACAGTAATGTTGGTAGAGGTCTAGGCTGAGTTGTTGAATACTCAGGCGATCCTGCAAAGTTCCTTCCATGGGCATCATGATTCAGACCTCCAATGGGTGTAGTAGTCTTTCTACTTTTTTTGAAGGCCATCTTGTAGATCCTTGTATGATGCTGGAAGTGGAGCTTGTCATTGCAGCCATTTGATGTCTTCCAATGACAGTCCACGGTTCTTTACTCTGTATGCAATTTACTTACCCATATTTGGATTTAGGTAGCATGAACCAGATCCCAAAGGGGTAGAGGAGCGCTTGACTAGGGGATGAGAAAAAACAATTACAAGAGGATACAAGGAAAACTGTACAAAACACCATAAGAAGTAGTAGTTGGAGAGAACTAATTTGCAATGAGTAGGATAAAAATACAAATGTACAAAGACTGAAATGGCTCATGAGATAGGAATATTCAGGCACTAACATTGAAACATGAGGGGAAAATCGATGATTTCAAAAGTCTGCATCATAAAGTAAAATGCATGGAGTTAGGGAGGACAATGATGGTAAAATACGAGACCTTTCAGATCATTTCTTAATGTTCTACAGTACAGGTCAGTTCTGATGGCAGGGGTGTGAATTCCAGACCCTAGGTTCACTTTCGGAGATGGACTGCAAGAGCTTTTGAATTCTTGAAGGTGGGTTGTGTTGAGAAGGAAGTTGTAGGAGCTGTGTAGGTAGCGATGGCAATTTATTTCAGCTAGTTAGTAAGAGATGCTGGTGTAATTTGTGTGCAGCTAGAGAGTTTCCATCCATGGTTTAAGCATGTGGAGACCTTAACTTGTATAAGTCTGCTGAATCCTTCAGACAGCCTTCACATCTGTTATACATTTGGGGTGGTAAGGGTGCAACAAGATGAGGTTGTGATTGTTCCAGGGTCTTTTGAAGGCCTTTGTGCTTTTTGCTATTGTAAAAGTGATGTTGTTTGGCAGGTTAACACTGAAGGCGATCGAGTGGTACTCCCTCCAGATAACGGGAAGAATCACAATCACTGTGATGAGACCAGGTGTGTAGGTCGGGAGAAAACTTGGAAGAAGTTGAGAGTCACTTTGATTGACAGGAGGGAACATGTTTGAGTGAGGCTTGGTAGGTCGTACTAAATAATTGAGTCTCCGAGGATGCAGAGGTTGTTGGGGGTTTTAAACATGTCAAAGAAGGTGTCTGTGTATGCTGATGTGTTTGGTGGATGCCTGTGTATTAGTAGGAATGGGCAAGAGACAAAGGAGGCATGTGAGGAACAGGATGAGAAACGATTTACACTCAGTGGCAGCAGCCTCTTGGAAACCATACAAAAGGGTTCCTAGATTAAAGAAGCACTTTGATGTCAAAGTAATGACAGAAGGCACTAAACACATTTTGATAATGTAACATTTCATGTTGACTGGGTAGGAACCAATTATAGGGATTGACTTGATAATGGCTTTGGAATGCTGTGCACATCATGTTTTTCAGATACTCACTGAGTGTGATTGTTCTTTCAGGGCACAAACAAACCTTATACAGAAGTCATGGTACATTTAAAGTGTTTTTCCTCAAATGGCTGAAACACTTTGTACCTTTGTTATGTGCAAGTGAGCTAAGAATAGCATATGCTCATGCCACTGCGGGACCAAGGATAGGACCATCAGTTGCCAAACAGCTGCTAACCACCACCAGGGGAGAACTCTGACGACAAGTTTCAGGGGCAGCAATTTTCATTCTTCCACCTAGCAAAACAGAATCACCCTACTCTTTAGCCCAGTTGTGCCTATAGCCGAGAAAGCAGGCATTAAAAAAACAACTTTCTATCATCTCTTGGAATGTGGCGGGTTTGGCTTCAATGTTATGATCCCAGGCTGGTCGCGAATTCCTTACAAGTCACGACATTTTATGCCTTCGGGAGACGTGGTCACTGAACCCCATGGTAATATATAGATTCCACGAAGTGTTTCAATCAGCAGTGCAAACAAGCCTTTTTGGACGGCCTTCAGGGGATCTCTCGACTTTCCTTAAGAAATCAGCTATAATCTTGCATTCCCCTCCTTTACAAAGCCATAGGGATCTGCAAGCCTTTGCCATAGAAGGTCTAAAAATTGGCAGGAAGGACTTCCCTTTGCTCTTTATCAATTTCTACTTCAACCCGCGCAATACCCAAAGAGCTCGCGCCATGCGCTCCTTGTGCGCTAGCATAAAAGGAATCATTGAATCCCATCCTTCTCACAAAGGTGTTTTTGGCAGGGGACTTTAACATTAAATCCCTTGGCAGCTACTGCAACGTCTTGCAAAAGAGCAAGGAACAAGAAGAACTCAATGACCTTCTTACGTCATTCGGCTTACAGTTAGCAGATCAGATTCAGAAGTGCCCTGGCAACAAGAGGCAACATACATTCAACAACATTTCCACAACTGACTACATTTTTAAGTCAAATCACTTGGCAACTCGTCTTCGGAGGCTCGATATAATAAACCACAAAGAAAGTGATCATAACCCTTTAGTTATAAGTCTGAACCTAAATCATCTGACTGCAGACAAAGACCAGGAGCTGGGTCTTTCGACAGAAGCTGAAACCCATACTTTGGTCAGGAGAATTATGTGGGAACCCTTCCTTTCGCCTCAGGTGGGCAAATGGCTCCGCAAAGGGAGACTCTGGCACACGGACAAACCAGGCAAGCTCCTGCTTACAAACTGGGATCCCATCACTAGAGCCCTCGTAGAATCACTTCAGGGGCAAAAGGGTTTCCCTAAGCGCTCATTGCAACCACCATGCCAGCTAAAGAAACTCCTATCTCAACGGAACATCAATTCCATGCGGAAGAATCTAAGGAGTAGCACTCGCTGATGGAAGCTCAACCCGACGTCCAGAAATTTTGAAATTTTTAAAAAAGCACAGAAAATCCACAAAAAAGCTATCTGGGTCTTGAAATCAGCCCAACAGGAGGAGGAATGGAAAAAAATCTTCACTATGCTCAAAGAAAGATCTCTAACCAATTTTTGGAGGTACGTGAACAACCTAAAATCATTTGGGACATCACAGGCAAATAAGGTTTCAGCATTGGACTGGGAGAACCATGTCAGCAGATTGTTTCTCACCAACAAGCACACGTACTCTAAGCTGTCTTATCTGTTGAAACCAGAAGAAGACCAAGACCTAACCTCACCTTCAGATATAGCAAAGCTAATAAAGGCAATGAAGGCCAGCGGAGCTCCTGGCCCAAACGGGCTCCTAGCAGGGATCTTCCAATGTGCCCCGAGGACTGGGCAGGGCTACTAACTCCTCTCTTTAATACCGCCTACACTCTGGGCAAAACTCCAGAAGACTGGCGAGGTTCAATATTATGCCCGATTTTTAAGAAAGGAGACCCCCTAAAACAGAGCATTATTGTCCAATAGCATTATTAGATCTGGAAGCTAAAGCATTTGCCCGAACACTACTGAAAAAAATTGGAAAACTGGGCAGAAGAAAACAAGTTGCTCCCCTTTTTTCAAACTGGTTTTCACGCAGGAGCTGCCACTACTGATAATATAACAGCATTATCCGCACTTTGCCATCAAACAGCCCAACAGAATCAACCCCCACTGTTCTGTTGTTTTATTGATTTCACCGCAGCATTCGATAAGGTCAACGGACACACCCTCTGGAAGAAACTGGCAAGCTGGGAAATCCCTTCACCTCTCCTGACGGCCATAGTTTCTCTCTATTCTGACACCTGGGTGCGCGTGAAAACAGGCCCTACATCTCTATCAGCTAAAATTCGCACCACTGAGGGACTGAAACAAGGCTGCGTGTTGGCACCCCTACTTTTTAACTTGTATACAGCAGATTTGGGGAAAGCTCTGGTGAATAGCTGTCTGGTTGCGCCCCGCTTAGGCTGTAGCCCTCTGCACATTCTTCAATATGCAGATGATATACTCATCATTGGCCACACCAAAGTGGGACTCCAACGTGCCTTGACCAGCCTACACACCCACAGTGTAAATAATTTTCTTACCATCAATCCCGACAAAACCAAAATCGTTGTATTCGGCAGGCACAAGCATAAAAACAAGTGGTATGCTCTATGGGCCTCTCATCCATCTTGTCTGCTTCGAAGTATAAATACCTGGGGGTCTGGTTCACAGAATCTGCCCAAGCCTCTGCCCACAAACACGACTTAGTGAAGAAAGCAACGGCCATCACCTACGGGTTAATTAAACTTAACAACAACCTACAAAGTCCGTCAGCCGAGGGAATATGGAAAGTCATCCAAGCATCTCTTCTCCCAGCCCTCTCCTACGGACATCAAGCATCCCCAGGAGCCTGTACTGACTGCTTGGACCGGGTTCAGTGTGTGGGATATAAAAAGATTTTCCGACTACCAAAATATTTGCTTAGGGCCAGACTTAGGCTGGAATTTGGACTGGCCAAACAAGCCCTAACCATTGAGGCTGACTTTCTTAAATACTACATCAGTATTCTGAAGTCACCTGAAAAATCTCTAAAGAGCCGCCTTAGAGTCATATTTGAAAAAACGGGCTCCCCGTGGAACACCCAGCTCAAGAAAGCACTTGTCACTTTGGAGATAAATCAATCTGCACTTGTCTTGCCTTGTATTTCCTATGCAACCTGGAAAAAGACCATTAATAGACAAGTGCAATCATCCTCCTTCCAGCAAGACCAGGCCTCATTAAAAACCTCTTCTTTCTTGTCACCATTAAATACCTCTTATCTGGCATCCAAACCGCAACCTTACCTCTCAGCTTCTCTCAACCCTAATTTCAGAAGAGAGATAATGTATATGCGACTGCTGGCCCTACCGATTGCAGATTTCAACCGGGGCTGGGCCAACTACACACCTGGAGGAGCTTGTAGGCTCTGTAATTATCAACATGAATCATGGCTGCATCTCTTATGTTGTTGTCCCGCCATAGCCCACGCAAGGAGAACCCTTCTTAGGAAACTATACTTAAGGAAAGGAGTAAGTACCTGCCTAGAGGCCTCTACCATATGCCTTACTCAAAAGGACCCCTCCACCTTGGCTCGCTGTGCGAGATTCATACAAACCCTCAGAGACGCTTTCCAGCTCCGTCTTGGTACTCTTCAATTCCCACACAAAGTGCAAAAACTGATACTGGACTACTTCAAATGAAAATCTGGCCTGGTCCTTTTGCCAAATTAAAATGAAATTACGAGACCACGTCCTTATACCAGCTAAGCCACGCCATGGACGGAGCCCACAGCACTCCGACAAGATCTATTTATTTTCGGATTGGGAACCCACAGCACTCCGAAAAGATCTATTTATCTCTGGATTGGGATCCTCAGTGTTTGGGGCTCACTAAGGACCACACTCTACAAAAGTCAGTTTCTCGTTCCCCGGCGGTACAAAGTACAAGCACCTTCAATAAAGAACACGGATCAAGGGCATTTACAGGCACTGCCAAAGGGAAACGGAAGAATAAGCGGAAGGCGGACTGCCTTGGGGGTTTGACTTACTGAGTAAAGGGACGCTACTAACTATACTATAAGCTTTAGGCTATCGCACAGAGCACATGCACTTTATTAGAGAACTGGCCCACGGGACAAATATATGCTGCTAAAAGGTGAGGGCTACAGAGCCGGAGAACTAAAGGGATAGAACTCTGGGGATACTGTTCGCATGGGTCGGTCTCCGAGAAACGTGTGTCTTCTTGGACACTACCTGAAACCACCCTACCTTTCTTGAACTTTGATGGAAGGGCCTGCCGCAACGTTTTATGTAAAAACCTTTGTAACTGGTCAATGAAGCAATTGGAGTTTTTTAGCTAATGTACTCGTTTTTGTGGTTTAGTATCATGGTTTTTTACTATTTTATCTGTTATGCAATGGTTTTAATTAACTTATGCAAATAAATAAAAATAATACTAGTGCCATATGCTCAGGCAAAGTTTGGGGAAAGTTGAAGCAGTTTTCAGAAATTTCTGCTTGATTTGTTCTACAACAAACAGCTTTATCAGTGCTTAAAAGGGACTTAAAAACACATCCTTTCACCTATGAAATCTTTGGGGTTTGTAATAAAGGGAGAGGAAAAACTTTTAGTGATGGTGAGGAGGGAAGTGGATTCGAGATTACTTACTCCTGCTTAATTTCTCCTATCAATGACTCCTTTTCCACTCTGCTACTGTCCACAGGCCTACCTGGAACATATGGCAGATAGAGAGATAGAGAGGCCTGCAAGAGAAAAAGAGTGAGATGAGACAGAATCACAGAGGGAGGAGGTGAAAACATCCACATTGCTTAAAGTAAAGAAAATGTTAAAATATTAGTTGTGGGGCAAAGGGGTGGTATTTAGTATTTTGTTATTGGTATACCTCTTGGAATCATTACAATGCCCTCTCATTGCGCTGAAAGTTGGGGACACTGAAAAGAGGGACAAGTAGAGAGAAAGGGGGGGGGGGGAGGCACAAGACTGAGAGAATGAGTTATGTGGCTTGGAAAAACCATGTATTCTCAAAAAAATGAATGTCTTACCGGGCAGAGGTACAGTACTTTACAAGCAGCTTGCCAGAGGCATATGACTAAAAGTACAGGAATTGAGGAAACATCAGAATTAATGAGAGCAGGTGAGGAAAGGAGGTCTAGGGCAACACTGAGATAATAAGGGGTCTATTCAAGCAATTCTCGGGCAGGACACAGACAGTATCTGGGAGGCAGGTGACTGCCCACCCACCCACTTCAGAGTTTCAAGAAAGACCTATTATGAGTCTATCTCTAATAGTTGCATTTAGCTGAAGAGAAAGAAGGAGGGAGAGTGGGAGGAATAAATGGGTTTATGAGAGAATATAGGCCATTAGGGTTATAGATATATCTTTAACAGTGGGTTAGGCGAGTCAGAGCAGGAAGGCTAGGTTAGTAGGAGTGGCAATGCTCAAAACTGATAATATATTAGGGTATTTTCTGTTTCAGAATAATTGGTTCTGAAATTAGGTTTGCAGGCTGTATCTATTATGTCAAATTTTCTACTGCAACTCCACAGACACTATTTTGAATGCAACCCAGTATTTTTGTCATGCTACAATAACTACTGTTTGTTCAAAACCATTTTTTAATTGTTCTGATTCGTGTCATTATTTATGTTAGAAGAGAGTCATTAATCCACCAATCTTTCTAGAGGTACTTTGTCACGCTACTCTTGGACATTCACCGAAGAAGTGTTTTTTCATACTCACTTTGTCTCGCTTAAGGGTTAGATGACAATGTACTCACCATCCTATCTGTAAAACCATTTCACAGGCCATTCCAAGTTGTAGCAAAGTTATTACTGTTCTGTTGTCAAAATATTTAAACGAAAGATATTACTATTTAATAATTTGCTCCTACTAGCGCTAGTAGAAATGTTGTAAGTTTGGGTATTAGTTCTGTGCTGCCAATGGTGTTAATTCACTAAAATGCCATAAGTGTAGAAGTAATATCACATGCCTTTGACCTCCATCGACAACCCAGGGTGACCGTTTGTCCTTACCTAGCTCTACAATTGCCTCTTATTAGCTTCCCAGAGGCTAGGTGTAGTGAAGGGAGTGTTAAAGAAAGAGTTGTGTTTACTCTCTGATGCTGCCACTACCTTCCTGAACTCTGAGATGAGAAGTAACAAGGGGTGTGCGAGAGTTTAAAAATAGCAAGCCAGAGGTAGCAGCTGCTACCGCTGATAACTCCAAACTGATGGTGTGTGAGGTGGATATGCCAGTTTCTGGACTTAATGCACATTATTACTGCAAATCTTTCCAAACATGGGTTGCATTCCAGGCTCTATGACTAACCAAGCATTTCAAGACCAAGACTATTTGATGGTAGTTGTGCCATGATCTACCATAGACTGCAGATTCAACAATCCATGTCTGCTATAGCTGGGACATAAGGCATCTTCAGGCTCCTGACAGGAAGAGATCTTTCCTATACCAGCATCCCCGTGTGCAAATAATATACAATTGGTGTGTGCTAGTCAATGCAGAATGAACATTATAATGCAATATTTGCCACAAGTTTAAAACAAACACTATGATCGACCACTGCAGGAGCCATACTCACAAAAAATCCAGGGATATCAGTGCTTTTGATAGAAAATTTGGCGCAACAATGAAAACAAAGAGGGAAAATGTAATAGGGAAAGAAGGGTCTGGAGCATCTAGGAAAACACACGAGACTTGTTAGTTTATTATGGATAAGCGCATAATGAGGCATTTAAACCATGATTAAATAAAGACCAAGTTTAAACTAAATCAAGTGTCACCTGTAGATGTCATAGACACAAAGTGATGTCTCAGTATATTTTTACACACACACCATATTTTGAGGTTGACTACACTATATAAATGAGTTTAATTTAGATTACTGTTGCCTAAATCACAAAACAATTTATGATTATGACCCTAAACCTACGTTTACGGCGTAAAAGGCTCTATTTACACCTCAGGGATAAACCGCCAAACCATACCTGCCAGGCACATACAGTTATAATAGTCTGTATTCCTCCACAATAAGATCATGTATTTCCCTGTGGTGAACCTTAATCCAGTGGTGCAGAATGGCATCAAAAAGCATGGTTTGCCACAGTAGTTTACGCACGCCCACACACGTCTGTGTTTGTGACAGTTCACAAACACCTACTTTACCCCTTCCTTGGCTGAACAGTGAGTGTTTTAGTCAAACAAAGATGTGGAGTAACTCCACTTTCAGGGTCGGGAGGAAAACACATCACCCCAAACTTGATGAACTGTTTTCTACATGGGAAAATATTTCCCCTTTAAATGAGAAAAGAGAAAAACAGTGTGTAGTTGCAAATTGTGTATACTTACGCCTTGGTAAAATTGCCTCTAAAAAATCTCTTGGCTTACTCAGTTGTATGCCAGGAAAGCTACGTCTGACACAGCGCTCCAGGCGCACTATTGGAAAATTGTAAATCCTCCCCCAATGGTGTCCAATATAGATTTATTACTCCCTTTGTCAACTGAGACCAATATATGTACGTTTATCTCATGAGGGTATTATAAAGAACTGGCATGGATCTGGCACTTCTGTATGTATATTAGACCCAAGTGGTAGACATTTAAATGAACATAAATATGTAATGTAAAGCAGCCCCTTCACACTGCTTAGGGTACGATGCTGTACTTTAAAAGGGATCCCAGCTAGATAATCCATGTTAGCACCGTACAGGATAATTACCAGGCCACATCTATTATGCTGTTCTAGCAGCTGGTCACCATGAGTGTACAGAATAAATGACAAGTGGAAACCACACTCATTAAAGCAATAGAGGACCATAAATATAGTGGAAGAGCGAACCATTTACAGCTATTTTCTATTGAGACAGGATGACAAATAAAAATGTCACTGCAATTCCGAAGTATTTAACCTGGCCTAATCAAAAAGTGTCCACTGCATATAGGCATCAGACTGTGTATGAAATAAAGTTAATAGAAAGGCGCGCAGAGCTTTACAGTCCAGGTTCTCATCCCTCAGCGTTAGAGTTGGATGGGCTGAAGTAAATCGCTGCAATAGGAAAGAGAAGCCACAACTCTACATTTTCGACATCATAGTGGCAGATCTGATTTCCATCAGTCTCTATTTTGTAGGTTACCTGAACTAATTCTAGTAGGTTTTATCCTTTCACTAATACTCAGTTAGTTTGGTTTGGATTCAGGGTACTGTTTGTCTGGACATATAAATAATTGTATCCTTTAGTTTTAGAGGACGTATTGCTTTGGGTGAGTGTGAAGATAGCACTATAGTTCAGTAAAGTCTCTTATCACATGAGCAAGCAGCATAGAGCAGCACCTGTGATATGGGAATGTGCTGGCTGGAAACACTGGTTATCCCTTGGAGTATGGAGAGGATAGATCAAGGAGGCAGGGTGACTGGCCAGTTGTTCTAGTCATTTGGTGACCTGGAGGAGAAAATAAGTTAGTAAGGTTGCCCAAAAACACTCCTGGTTCACAATGAAATGAGATACCCATCTGATGTTTACCATCGGAAAGGCGACAAGATCCACTTAAAATTCCAAAATCAGAAAAGCCTGACCGTGAAGTGATGTACTAATCTAGGAGGGAGGTAGACACCATAGGGATAGGCACCCTAAGTGGAGCCTAATAAATATAAGTGCACCAAGGGGGAATAGCAGTTGACTGGCTACTAGCAGCAGATTTGATCAAAAGATGAGATCGAATAAACCGGGCTAAAAGTGCGCTGGGAGGTTATAGGGTATCCTAATAAAAGGTAGCGTAGGGTGAAAACCTCAAACAGTCTCATAAGCAGTCCCCAAAGCAAATGCTCTATCACTATAAATGTGAGGTGAATTTCAATCAAGGGACTTCATCAAAAGGATGGATTCTAATCTCAGTTCTACAAAGATATGTTTTATACAGGAGGCTATAGGGTGAAAGTGAGGACTTAGAGGTCCACAGGTCCAAGGATTAGCAGTTTTGCAAACCCTCTCTGGGTTTGTGAATTTATGTGCAAATCTGAAGTGGTGCAGACCTCACAGGGCTCTTTTCAAAGCTGATATACAAATCATTATCTATATACTTGGCCCAAGATTGGTTCCTCCTAAATTTTTTGACAGTGAATGTGGCCTCAATAATAACACAGTGCGAGAATGGTGAAGTATCTTGTAAGATTAGAGAAAAAAACCTACCCAGTACATCATGAGTGGTCAAATTCAAACTGAGGAGAAAATTTCAACGTTTTAATGTGCATTTAACAAAAGGAACCAAATGCCGAAATGACTATAGAGTATTCCAAACAACATGGGATGCAGCCTCAGAGTGAGGACCTTCTGAAGAATCAAAAAGTTAAACTAAGCCAATTACTGTGGTGTGGCCGAAGCGACCAAAATGTTTTAATAGTGATACGTGTCTCCTCCACCATCTGCCACAATCCTACTGGTTCTGCGTTATATAAGCTCCCTTAAAGCCTTGGTGAGGCCCCCCTAACGCCTCCCCCTGGATTTGGGCATAACGGCGAATATCAGATGCATTTCGTGGACCCTAATATGGCAGCCAGAGTGCCCAGACTACCTTTCTGAGTGCAGCCCTAGTCCCAGGCTGACACACTGACTCACAAAGAGGAACATCAGACCGGCATTGACCTGAGGGAGTGCCACTGCAGTGCTTCCCCAAAAGGTACATGGGGGACATGGGCTGCTAGGAACCTCTGTTTTTCCCCAAAACCACCACCGCCCCACTGCCTTACCCCGGAACGAGCCGATGGTGGAGGATGGCACGACCCAGTGGTAGGCCGTCTCCTCTGCTACAGACCGACTCAGGCCCTGCACCTATCTGACTGCTAATGCTACTCCCATGCACTGGGTGGGCAAGTGGGTCAGCAACCAGCCATTTGGACCCGGTGTGCCTCTGAAGGATTCCCCTCCTGAAACGGGGGCCCCACTATAGAAAGGACTGAGCAAAGATACAGCCCTAGTGGGTCCCATGGATCACTGCAGACTGTGAGAGGTTGCGTGGGCCCAAAGCAGGCTCGCAGTACCCCGTCTCCTCCACCCACTCCTGACCTGCCTGGAATCAATGCCACTCAGCCTGCATGTGCTGCCACCTGAGGACCACAGGTAAGAAAGCGGGTCAGCAGCCGGACGACGATCTTCCTGCGGTACCCCCCATCCTCTCTCCTCTTCTTCTGTGGGCGCATTGGCCACCCAGTAGTGTTCTAGGCTGCTGTCACACCGCCTGAGAGGTCCCTTGTGGTCCACTCCACCCCGAGAGCTCCCCCTGTGTCTTAATGGGGAAGGAAAAAGGCCCAACTGTGCAAACTCAACTCAAAATCCATAAATTTGTGGTCTCATCCTCCAGATCCAGGGGGGCACAGGGGGACCCACACCCAACCCCTAGATTGACTCCAAAGATGTACACATGATACTTCAGGCCATCCCCACCTCCCGAGAAGCATTGGACAGGTCCAGACACAACAATCTTCATTTCGTGGGCTTTCCAGAGGATGCTAAATCCACTAACTGACAAATTCCTGAAAACATGGCTATACTCCTGTGGTCCCAAAGGCCAACTCTCCCCTTGGTTTGTTACTGAACAGGCACACCGGTCCCTAACACAGCGTCCACCACCAGGTGCCCCTTCGCAGCCGCTGATCGCATGGATACTCAGTCTCTGAGAGAGATACGATCCTGAGGGAGACATGCTAAGCTGGAGACCTGAAATTCCAATCTTCTCGTATCATGTTTTTTTCGTACTACACCCGGGCCATCCAATGCCAGCAAAAATTGTTTGACAATGTTAAATAAAAACTCTGTGTCACAAACCTCCACTACATGCAGCTCTTCCTGGCTAAGCATAACGTACTTTTTAACAATTACTTATACTTCTTTGACACCTCAAAACCCACCTGGGAGTGGGCAACTGAGAAGAGACAACTACATGGGCCTGCAACCCGTGAACGAAGCCCCCCAGACGGACTACTGTAGATGATACACACAATTCCCAGAGCTAGGACACAATGCTGATTGAGATCAAGTTTGCACAGAGGGATGGACCAGACTTCACCGGCCTCCTCCGATATTGAATACACACAGACGAATAAAAACTTGGGGCTGGAAACCCGATTGTGACCCTTTGGGAGAATGGCCATCCTGAATAATTGCACCTGCAATGGTCAGCTATCCATATTGAAACTAACAAACAGTTGGCTTACTACACCTGGCAGCTTATCTGGACCCGCACCTACCAACAGAACTGGCAAGCATACTGTACAGGAGGAGTCCCACGACTTGCACCCAGCACATGCGATTGTTTGGGACAAGGTTGAATGGTAGTTCCAGGCCCACAGATGCTTCAGAGATGGAAGGATGGAGTGGGGTTGTTGGGGGCTGAGGTTGTTGGCACTGTTTGCATTGTTTTTGTTCATGTTTTCCATTTTTCTATCCATACAAACAGTATGCTAGAGCCTCACATTAGGTCAATGACGAACCCCATGGCCTGACCCATCAAGGCCTCCCAGAGAGGCATTTTTTCCTCCCCAGCCACGTTAACCCCTGTAACCTCACAGGGCTACCATCCCATTCCTATCCTGTAATGTGATGGCCTCCTGGAGTGCATTAAGAGGGCTGCAGTCCATTTTCATGCCAAACACCCCAGCCCATCGATTCTTATGCTACAAGAGATACATCTGCTGGAGTCCAACTGCCCTTTCCTGTGCAAGTTTGGTTATGACAGAGTCTGCCAGTCTGGCTTTGTGAGAGGATCCTGAGGTCCTGCCATACTTCTTCTTTAAAATGTTCCATTGATGGTAACCTCAATCTCAGCCGATACAGAGTAGAGGGTCTCCTTGCCTGGAAACAACACAATTTCCTTTGTGTCTACCTGCCACTACAGATGCTGACTCCCCTTCCTAGAGGCCATCAGAACCACCCTTCTCACACAGCACTACAATCATTGGTGGAGACTTCAATGGCCCGACTTAGTCACGGACTCCTCCGCACTTTCCACAGCAACTCACACACAGAAAGTCAGACAGCAAAGGGAATGGATGGATTCACTAGGATTGTGCGACTTCTGGAGGGTCAACCACCCTCATGACAAGGATTTCATCCACACCTCCACAGCACACAAAACCCACTCTCATATAGACCTGCTCTTAATAGCTGAGACTGACACACACCCCTCACGTCCTATCCATTGTCATCCATCTCATTGTTATTACAGACCACTCCCTTCAGACTCTCACCTTCGGGGCACCCATTGCAGCCCTGCAGACAATTTGGCTCCTCAATGCACTGTACCTTACTGACAATCAGTGCCCGACTATCTAAACACAGAGCTTCATTCATACTTTGACACAAATCAGGGCACTCTGGACTCCCCCAGCATGCTATGGACTGCAAGCAAAGCCCCAACCAGGGGGTGAGGAAGAGCCATATAAAACACAAATACCGGGACAAAATACACGAGATGACTAAACTCGAGTCCCAAATCAACGACCAGGAATGATGTTCCCTGGAGGAGGGATCTGAGGCACTCCACAGCTGCTTAACATTCAGCAGATCCTCAGTCCAACAGTTTGCCTTCGATAAGGAACACTAATGTTGATGGGTGACGGTCCGCAATGTTTACGAACACGGGGACAATACCAGGTAGTTGCTCTACTGGCTAGCCACCAGAGACATGGCCTCCATAATAGTCTCTGTGGTCTGAGACTGCTCAGGCTGAATGAAACATTAGCCAAAAGGAATCATGGCTGTCTTCACTGACTATAACTGCCAACTCTATGCCCCGCAGCCACACTCTTCTTCCAAGTGCGTCAAACCTCTTCTAGTAGACATTCCCCTCCAGGCACTGTCAGCAACCTCAAGAGCAGCTCTTGACTTCCCTATGCCATTGAAGAAATGGAAGATGCAATACATGGTATACACGCTGGGAAAACACCAGCCCAGAAGGGTTTCCTCTTGATTACTACCATGCATTCAGGAATACCCTCACCCCCCAACCTGCTCACACTAAATGCCGAATCACCTAGCAAGTGAGCCTACACCCAGAACTGGACGCTGCAGCTATTGTGGTCATCCCTAAATCCAACTCTCCGCCTCAAAATAAAAGGCATACTGACCCATTTCCTTCATTAATACAAAGATTATAATATTCACAAAAATCCTAGCTAACATGTATAGTGTCTTGTGAGTTAGCAATGGCGAAACCCATTTGGCTCCTGATGGACACCTTAGAGCTGTGATGCAAGTGTTAGAACAGAAAGCATTGAAGGCTGATTTAGAATGTAGAGTTTGCAGTTACACGCAGATGAATAAAGACATGTTATACTATGCTCCCTTTGTTGCACAGTCATTGGCGGGTACCTAGGCTGGGGAGGATGCTACAACAGGCTTCAAGGAATCTTTGCCATTCTGGTCCACCCAGACCAGTGCAGCTTTCTGCCCAGCCGCTGCATCTGATGAGTGCATATAGTCTCAGCCAGCTTGAAGGAACCACATGACCCCTGTGACCTCCTGTTGCTTGATTTTGGAAAAGCATTTGACTCTATTGACTGATCCTTCCTGGGTGCAGCCCTTCAGATACATCAGTTTTGGACCCCAGTTCAGCAGACACATACAGCTCCTCTACTCTGAACCCTCAGCATGTTTATACTGAACAGAGTGCTGTTTGATGCGTTTCTCATTCGGGGAGGGGGTGTGTTGGACTTTTTGCAGGATCATCCCTAAACGTCTTGCCTTTCTCCTAACCTTTTTTCTGACATGGTGTTGGTGGTTTTAGGACTCTGGGCACTTTAGCACTGCTGTCCAGTGTAAAGTGCGTGTGCTCTCTGTGTTAAATATGGTAAGATTGGTCTACACTTGTTTGGCCTATTTAATTTACCTGTCAGTCCCTTGTAAAGTGGTATCTCATATACCCAGGGCTGGTAAATTAAATGCTACTGGTAAGCTTGCAGCGCTAATTGCGCCACCCACCAAAGTAGCCTTTCAAACCTATCCCAGGCCTCTGCCATTGCAGGGCCTGTGCGCGCAGTGTCACTACCGCTGTGACGTGGCACCTAAAGTGTGTGCCATGTCCGTGACCCCCCTTTTACTACATGTCAATCACCCCTAAGGTAGGCCCCAGCTAGCCCTATGGGCAAGGTGCATTGTAGGTAAAAGATAGGACATGTACCTTAAGTGTGTGACATGTCCTGGTAGTGACAAACAGCCATTTTGGTTTCTCACTACTGTGGGGCTGCCCTCCCATAGGAATGCATTGGGATTCCCTGAGAAGTGTTTCAGTTGTAATTCCTGATATGAGAGGAGCAGCGTGGTCAAGTTTGGTGTGTTTGAAATAGTAATAATAAATGCTACGCCATGGTGAGCGCAGATTTATTATAACTATTTTAGAAATGCCACTTTTAGAAGTTGGCCATTCTGTGTGCTATGTGTCTGCCTGCCTGATGTGGATTGCATGTCTGGCTGTTGAGTGACAGGGGCTGGTGAGGTGTGTGTGGCTCCAGGAGGGGCAGGGTGAGTCAGCGCTAGGGTGAGTCAGCGCTAGGCTGAATAGGACATCTGCATTTGGAGTAGTGAGAGGAGTAGTCCCCTGACCCTGAATAGGATTGTGCCTGCCCTAGTGAATGCTGGCTCCGCCCCCTCTGGTGTGCCTGATCACCGAGCCCCCACCTGACAAGGGGGAAGAGGAGCCTGGTAAACAGAGTGCTCCAATTCCCCCCATAACCTGTTTTTGCTGGTTCCCCCAAGCCCTGTACTGCAGACAAAGCCAAAATGTGGTATAAATATAGGGGCTGTGACCCCATGAAGTGTGTGTTGATTCTGAACTTGCGGGGGCTTGCTGCTGCTGGGGGCCCAGGAGGAACCGCCATGAGGGCTTGCCTCCCTGCTGGAGGGCCCTGTGTGCTGGCCTCTCTGGGCCCAGCTTTGCCCCCTTAAACCTTCAGGACTTCCAAGGACTGTGAGCCCATGGTGCATTCTGTGCGCTGGATTTGAATTGTGAGGAGAAGAGGAGCATGCGGGCGTTGCAGCGCACTGCCGAAGGGAATCCCGGCGTGTGGGGTTCCCCCCAACCTGATGATTTGTGAGCGGGAGCCCACCCCGCATTTTGCGCTTGCTGGCGGGTGCCCACCCCGCTTATGCGCTCATTTTTGGCAGCGGGTGCCCACCCCGCATTTTGCTGATCAGGGCGGGTGCCCACCCTGCATGTGGTGTTTTTATTTAATTACAGCTGGTGCCCACCCCGCAAACTGCCGCCGCTGAGGAGCCGCCGCCGAGAGAAGCAGCGACCCGGAAGCCAGGCGCCTGCTGCCTGACTTGGGGCGGGGCCAATAGCAGGAGGCGGCCAAGGCCGCCAATCGCAGCGCGGCCGAAGGCCGGAGTCCGGAAATAGGTGCAGGCCTAAGCGGGGCTCCCGTGAGCTGGTGGGAGCCCCGCGTGTAGCAGAAGCCAGGCGGGAGCCCACCCCGCACTGGCGATGTGCAGAAAAGAGCCGACCGGAGTCCCGAGGGCTCTCCCTGCCCCGCAGCCTTCTTCATGACTGGCCGCAGGAACGAGGAGGAGCCTCGCAGAAGACCTGGTGAAGAGCAGAGTCTCCCAGAGCAGCGCCACAGGAGCCTGCAGAGCCCGGTGAGTGGGGCTCTATTTCATGCAGGGTTGGCTCCTTTTCGAGGCACATTTCCGGTGCCTGGAGCCGGCCAGATTTCCTTTGGGGGCAGTTTTTGTTTGGAAGTCCCTGAGTGGGACTTAAAAAGGCACGGTGGTGCCCGGGCTCACTTTTGCATCAGCTGCACCGCGAGAGCGCGGGCAGCTGCACCGTGGGGCGATTTGGAGTTTAGAGTCACAGTGGGGGCTCGCAGGGCACAGTGAGTGCCAGCCCTGCTTTGTGCATTCCCACAGCTGCCCTGCGAGAGCGCGGCCAGCTGCAACGATTGGGCCCTATTGTTTTAGAGTCCCAGTGTGGGCTCCAGGGACACAGTGGTGTCAGGGCCGATTTCTTTGTCCCAGCTGCACTGCACCAGAGCGGGCAGCTGCAACGTTGCGCATAATTGTTTGGAGAATCCCAGTGGGGACCCAGAGGGGCCCAGAGGGCACATTGAGTGCCAGTACCCACATTTTTGCCCGACAGCTGCACCGCAATTAGCGGCAGCTGCCACGTTTAGGCCTGCGCAATTGCGCACTTTTGGAATTCTGCTGCATTGGCAGCCAGCCCTGACATTTTGGGACAGAGGGCATTTGAGCCCCAGCGAAAGGCCAGTTGGCCAGGGGGTCAGTTCTATGTTGGTAGGGCGCAAGGCCCTAATGTGATGGCGTAATGTGATTTATGCTTGTGATGCCTATGACATAATGTGTTTATGTTTAGGATGTTTATGCATAATGTGTTTATGCTGGTGAGGCCTAGTGCATAATGTGTTTATGCTAATAAGGTTTGGGCCTAATGTGATTTATTGCCTAATGTCATGCTATGATATTTTAGGATGGTGTCTAATGTGACTGTGATAATGCTTAGGTCATTAGGGTACTAGTAGTTACTGGTTGTGTTTTACATTTACTTACCAGTTCTGATGGTTCTGACAGTGGCCCGAATGGCCTGGTCCTGTATATAATCCCCTGTAAAATTATGACCTGGTGCCAGTTGGCACAGTGTAAATGTGTGATTATGTTTCTAATGTGTTTATGATAATACAAAGGCTATTTGTGATATAACCTTGTGTGGAGTTTCTTTTGTGGTGTGCCTAGTGTGTTGCTGCTGTGTGTGTGTGTTGCGCAAACGCTTTACACATTGCCTCTGGGATAAGCCTGACTGCTCGTGCCAAGCTACCAAGGGGGTGAGCAGGGGTTATCATCAGTGTGTAACTCCCTTGCCCTGACTAAAGTGGTGGTTTCTGACTGGCTTAGGCGCAAGCCCTAGCCAACCAGAAATCCCATTTCTAACAGGGTACCTGCCAGAGCTGCCCACTGTCCCCTCTCCTGTTTGAGCTAGCCATCCAGCCCCTCACCTGCCTGATGAGATGTGATGCCCAGCTGTATGGCTGGAGATGGGCGTGGAGAACCCAAAGCAAGAATAGTCCAATATGTAGATGATGCTCTTCTATTTCCCCCCATCTCTCTGGGGCATGCTGCTTTATGACTCCTGGCCCCCTACAAAGAGGCCTCTGGCCTCTAGCTTAACATGAGTAAATCCCTGTTGATTCCACTCCGGGAGAGACAAGAAAGTTGAGTCCTGGCAGACATCCATTCCTATACAACAACTTAGTTTCTGATACATGGGTATTTACATAGCAATTGAAGCTGCTCTAACTTGAATTCTAAACTTCTGCTCCCTCATTGCTAAAATGAAGGCTGACCATAACAAATCGGCACAACTCTCACTTAATGTGCTTGGTAGAGTGGCCCTCTCCAAAATTATGATACTCCCACGATTCCTCTACTTCCTCCAGAATTTCCCTGCTGTCAATCCTCAATTACCGGATTTAAAGACCTGGCATTCAAAATTTGCTCCTTCCTGTAGGAAGACGATACCCCCTGGATAGCCTTGGATAAATGCTCTCAATCAGTAGATGATGGGGGCCTCGTGATGGCCGACCTACAACTCTACTACCCAAATCATGATCATTAATGACTGATTGTGCAGAGGATGGAGCAACCCGGCCTACCAGGCGGAGATCTCCCTCCTCAGCAAAGACAAAGTCATGGGTATGTTGAATGGGAACCCTGTCCCTTGAACCCTCCCAGAGGTCACTAGAGTGGTCCTCACAAAAATGCGACTAGCCCTATGCTCGATGGGTTGGGACAGGAAATTGACATCACAAATTTCCCTATGGGAGGGTCGACACTTACGCCGCACAGCACAGCTCGATGGTTTTGCTAAATGGGACAAAATCAGAATCACAGCACTGGGAGACGTGTGTCAGGGAGGCATCCTTCGCACATTTCAGGACCTATAAACCCATCATTATTTTTCACAGACTCAATTCCATAAGTATCTACAGTTGAGACATGCCCTCTCTGAAAATAAGTTAAGAACAAGAACAAGGGACACCCTATTCACTAGGAACCAGGGTACTTCATATATAACAGAAACAGTGGTTCCTATGGGAAAAATACTATTCTGTATTGATAATACTATGCACAATCGCAATAATAATGGGTTAGATTGATGTCAGAAAGAGAGGAGACCATGAACACATCTGTTTGTATTTACAATAATTCTTTTATGTGATTAAAAAAAAATATATACGAATATATATAGAAAAGGAATTAACACAATAGTGCTTTGTGTCCCCAGTGTAAATGGAACCAAAAAACAAAAAGTGGTGAATTTGTGACATATACAACTTGGTTTCCACAATTTTAAAAGGCGACCTTTCGTAATTTTACAATGATCACAGCTACTGTATACAATAATCAGAGCTGATTAAATGGTTCGCTTTAAATAACTGTCGACGACAGTTGTATATGTCACAAATTCACCACTTTTTGTTTTTTGGTTCCATTCACACTGAGGACACAAAGCACTATTGTGTTAATTCCTTTTCTATATATATTCGTATATATATTTTTTGAATTACATAAAAGAATTATTGTAATTACAAACAGATATGTTCATGGTCTCCTCTCTTTCTGACATCAATCTAACCAGTTATTATTGCGATTGTGCATAGTATTATCAATACAGAATAGAATTTTTTCCATAGGAACCACTGTTTCTCTCTGACCATAAAGCAGACATGGCAGACCTACCCAAGTTCAACCCACTCGACATGACGCTAAGTGGCTGATGGGATGCCTGGGTAGAGGTGGCATCCTCCAGTTATACAGCACTGTTGTCCTCAATGCCCCATGCTGCTTCACAGGCCTTTGACGAAGGTAGGAAAGATGGGTGGGCTCGCTTGATGATGTGGAATGGTAGAAGGCCCATATGGCCCCAGGGAATTAGCTATATCCTCGCACCTCTGTCTAATCTAGCTAAACTAGCTCCACCCCACTTATCTCTTCCCTCACCATTTATGGCACACAGGTAAAGCCCACGCCAACCTGTTTTCGTTGCACTTGTCCAGATCCAGACTTCTTCCATGTGGTCTGGCTATGCCCTGTAATTGCCCACTACTGGTGCCAGATTGGGCAATCTGTGAGCCAAGTGCTAGGATGCCATTTAGACCTGATAACTAAAATGGCCATTTTGGGAACTGGGAGGGACTGCATTCTGGTGGGAATGGTCACAGCAGTGGCAAATAGAGACATCGCACATGGCTGGAAACTACTGACACTCCTCCTCACTTGCAACTTGGTCGCAAAGGCCTGAAAAGGTCAGCATAACACAAAGAGGCTATTTACTATGTCAGTGGATGCCCACTCAAGCATACTAGAAATTGGGGTAAATGGCTGAACTACTATGGACTTAGTATGATGGTGTATAATGGATCCTTGAGAGACTATTTAGATAAGTACCGCCTTAATCTGACGATAACGTTGAACTGTGAGGTTGTATGGTCATTCATTGCTATAAAATAGTTTATCAAAAAGTAAACTAAGCCAATGACTACTAAATGGGAAGCAACAATAGCAAACAATATGCAAACAGTGAAGGAGGCTCCGAAGATGAGATAAAACAAATACAAGTCATGGGAATGTAAACTGAATGGTCAAGGTTATACCCAGGTTTACAAGCACATCATGAGAGTCTCTAGTAAACATACCTTCTCAACTCAAGTTTCAATGTATCCAATCTTCCAAAGTTTTCACACTAAAAGTTTTGGAAAGGCAGTAAAAAACCTTTCAGGTGTCAAAGGATTGAAAATGGGGAAGAAGTTCAAATTACACTCTCATGAATTATATTTGAGGTGGGACCTTTCAGTTTAACAAAGGAAAAGTAGTCCTGTTGTGCACATAAATTGGTTGGAAGGGAGCTCAACTAAGAGGTGTGGGCTCATACTTGTTCTGGAGACCTCAAACAAGGAACTTTTAAATTTAGGTCACAAAAAGCTTCCAAAGGTGATTAGCTTGTTTGACAGATAAAAGGGTCACTTTTTGTGAATTATATTTTCAAAATTGAAAGCAATTTTTGTGAAGCATATTCATTTTGTTGGTGTTTTCTTAGGATTACATAACATTTTAATAGAAATCAAGAACGTAATGTGAAACAATCCACATTGTCTCCAAGTATACTTCTGCAATTCTTGGGGAGGGCAAAGGCCATGACTCCATTTTACCAGGTGACGGATGGCCACAAATGTTCATAAATTCAATTCTTCTGAAATGGAGCTCTTACTAACCACATCTGACCTCTTGTAAAAATACAATCTGGAGTGGAAACATGAAATGGAGTCATGCCCTTCGCCAGCCAATACAGTTTGAGTGTTGGAAATGACCAATTTTTGCGTGGTATTCCCTCAGATTTTTGCCTTCTTTTTATGAAGCCATTGCTGCTGGCCATAGGACTCTGCCACTTTACTCCTGCAAACCCGTGGTAAAGTGCTTGTGCTCTCCTTTCTAAACATGTTATACTTGCCATAACCCTAAATGGCACATTTATTTACCTTTAAGTCTCTAGTGTATGGTACCCCTCTTACTCAGAGCCTGCAAAATAAATACTACTAATGAGCTGTAGCACTCTTTTATGCCACCCTCTAAAGTAGCACTGTAAAACATGTCTTGAGTCCTGCCACTGCAGCCTCGGTGTGCAGTTAAACTGTCATCTCGACCTTGCAAAACTCACCTTCTGCCAAACCTAAGCATTTCGTTTTAATTCGTATGTCACCACTAAGCCCATATGGCAGGGTGCACAGTATTTAAAAGTTAAGACATATATATGTAATGTGTTACATGTCTTGGCAGTGAAAAACCTCCAAAGTCTTTTTTTTACTGAGGTTAGGCTGGCTCTCCCATAGGTTAACACTAGTTTACACTATTACTTTTAATAAGTGCTAAACTCTGTGGCCACGTAGAGGTCCCGACATGCTCCTGGCTGAGCTCATTTCCGGTTGAGGAGGTAGCGGGATTGCGGCCGTTGAGTAGCTTCGCGGTCCGCTGGTTTTGCTGGTTTTCACCGTGCCCTGGAGAAATTGCGGAGAACGGAGCGAGGTGAACAAGTGGAGAACAACTTGAGGTTTCGCAGGTTTTGCCGGCGCTATCCAGAAACAAGCTGCTTGGGGAGCCTGCAATAAGAGAATGCTCTGATCGGAAGATCGGTAAGGAAATTTAAAGCGCAACGATAATATTCTGATATCGGCGGGATCAGACTCGTTCCCTGTGAGCTGTGAGCTGGCACGCCGTTGCGATGGGTAGCTGGTGTTACAAGCCTCGTTTGCCTCCTTAGTACATCTACAATAATAGTGTACTTAATGGCTCTACCGGTCTAGGCTGTCCTGAAATGCCATGAATATTTTATGATTATTATACCTGCATTTATTGTGCTCTTTTTCGTGCTTCACTCGCTATATGCTTTATTAATGAGAAGAAGAGACATACTAATAAGCTAAAAGTTAACAGAAAATATCTTCTCTTGATAAAATAACTTCTCGGAAGCAGTAATTAAAGTAAGAGGAGAAGAGGGGAGGCAAGAAGCCAGTTAGGATTTAAAGAAAGGGAAAGGAGGAAGAGGAGACTTAAAAAAAAATAAAAAAGGGGGGGCACATGCAACCTGTGGTGGGACGTTAGGTCTTATCCCTGGGGGAGGGATTAAAAGGTGGTTGCGGAGGTGGTCCGTGTAGCACGGATGCAGCTTGCTGCCACCTCGGCCCCTGGGCCCCCACCGCTCTACTTCAGAGGTGAAAAGAAGCGCAAAGAAAGGATAGCAAACGTTTATATATATTGCCAACTGCTACCTCAATGAAATGCATTTCAAGAGACTCCTCAATGAAAACGCGTACAGCCAAGCAGAACTTCAATAGGGATAAGGCTGGCATTCTACAAACATCCGAACAAACCTGAAAAAATCGGCCTCAAATTCCGGACCAACAGCTCCATTCTCCGGAGGGATCCTGGCACAACCTCTCTTAAGAAGCAAGTAGTAGAATGGAATCCAGTTCAAGCTCTGAAGCTATCTCTCCTCCTACCTCCATGGTAGCAACTGGCCTATCAGGTACCTGCAAAACCTCCCTACCTATATCCCCAAATGTGGAAAAAGGAAAACCACCATATCCATTATTCTAATGGGCCGTCACTAAAAAGATTCAGGAGGAAAGTTACTCAAAATCCAATAATACTCCAATGGTCACCGAGCTACCAGCAGCTCAAATGACAGAGCCTCTGAGGTCTAACGATTTAATCCAACATGGATTAGAGGTGGCAACTACCACCACCCTAGATCCCCCGCTGCCTTCTCCAATAGAGGCAACCCTGAATCAGATCTTAAGCGAGCTATGCGGGATGAAGATATGCAGATATTGCAAGAGAAAGCCCATAAGAAAACTAATTATCAGCTCGAACAAATTAACAAGAACATTCAACAACTAGCCTCCTGCCTGACTCAGGTAGAGCTGAAAGTCTCTACTCTAGAAACTTCTTCCAGTAATCAAGAAAAGACTTTTAAAAAAATGCAGATCAAACTGGAAGATCTTCAGCTAAAGATCGACGATGTCGAAAACACAGCTCGGCGCGCCAATCTGCGATTCGTGGGAATACCTGAGGATTGGGGGGCTGGTTCATCTGCAACAAAGCTGATTTCGGACTTGATCCATAAGCAAGTATTGCTGGAAAAGACAGCCGAAGGTCGAGACCTCACCATTGTCCGGGCACATGGAGTACCAGCAATCCGGCCTATGAATGGCGAATACCCTCGAACAATTCTGGTCAATTTCGGTGATGTTCGAATAAAAGAATAGGTTCTATCGCAGGCAATCTCTAAAAAATCTTTTTCTGCAGCAGAGAAATTTTCATTTCTAAGTTTTTCGTACTTGTCGATTCCAGCAGCACGAAGGCGTTGAGAATATGTTGGACTGATTAATGAATTTAAACATTATGGGGCTCCAGAAGGAATTATGCACCAATCCAAATTAAGAGTGCTATTTGAGGGGTATTTACATGTATTTTTGTCCATGGAATGGGCCAAAGATTTTTTGCGTACAATAAAAGAGGAAGGAGGGTAAAGAAGGGGAGCTTTCTTGAATTAAAATTTCAGTCCAGGGGGCCCACAAGAGGGAGAAGGGAAAGGGGGATAAGGTGAAACTTTCACTTCCTAAAAGCGGCAAAATAACCCTTCAATAAATTCAAACCATCCGGCTGCTCCTTATGGAAATGAGCTCATGAGTACCATTCCAAGGTACTCACCTCAGGGGAAGGGAGGGGAGATAAGGGTTGGGGAGTGTGATCACTGGGCGCAGGACAGGTAGGGTCTCTAAAGTGGGGAGGTGGGAGACTGGGGGCACGGGGAGTTGGGGGTGATTGGATGAAAAATAGAAAAATTGCAGTTAGTAAAGGTACAAAATGTGCTATTCAAGATAATAAGAAAATCTTTATGACAAATCTTAACCTGGTTTTATCACTCTTATTTGTCGAGCGGTGGCAAGATGGAAAAGAAAAAAATCAGCAAGGATATAGGCTCTACTTGAAGCATTATGTCAGACAAGCAAATGATTCGGATAGCCTTGTGCAATATCAATGGGGCCAAAAATCTAACTATATTGAAATCCACACTTCAGTGAATGGTATCAGCCCAAATTCAAATTATTCTACTCCAGGAAACACACTTGAAAACAGGCTCTACTCCTCCTAGATTACCTAGCTATATCTCACAAGCTTTTTTTGCATCAGCAGGGGCAGCAATCAGAGGGAGTCGCGATTTTGTTCACACGCCAGTGCCAGGGCGAAGTCTTCCAGATCATTAGAGACACCAGTACTAGGTGGATTATAGTAAACTGGAAGGAGGGAAAACAGGTTCTACAGATTATCAGTTTCTATAGCCCAATAGAAAACGATACAGTGGCCCTCGAGGATCTTAAGAACGTCCTTTGGAAGATTCCTGGCTATATTATCCTAGGGGAGATTTCAATTCTATTGCAGAATTTAAATTTAGACTCTACATGCAAGAATAAAGTTCAAAATAAACCTAGAGCAGCCAGATGTTTGGCTACTTTGATTCAAGATTTTGCTTTAATTTTTAATTGATCCCTGGCGACTCCAATATTCTCAGTCTCGCGAGTATACTTGTTTCTCTAAGAGATTTAACTCTGCTTCTAGGATTGACTTTATTTTATTCTCGCATCAATGGGAGCGGGGTAAGGCTTATATCCTCTCAAATCCATTTTCTGACCACTCTGTCCGGGTAACGGAAATCAAGATCAATTTTACCAGGCAGGAAAGTCCTCGATGGACTCTAGATAGGAACCTATTAACTGAAGAAGAATGGGTTACGACAAAGCTTGTTAAGATTAAGGAGTTTCTGGAAAGAAATAGGGGGTCTGCTTCATGCTTGTGTATCTGGGAAGCTTGTAAAGCTTTCATTAGGGGAGAGATGATATCATATAAAGCTAACATATCTAAATTAAAGAAGAACACTGTTTGGCTTTGCAGCGCAAATTAGATCAAGCAGCTCAGATGTACATAACTGACCATACTCAAGTGACTAAAGCTAGGCTAGAAAAAGCTAGACAGAACTTAAAGAACTATTATGACTCTCAGACAATTGTCAATCAGAATACATGCTTTCAAAAATTATATGAAGAAACCGAGCATGCTGGAAAGTTTTTGGCCTGGTCAATAGAAAAGAGTAACAACAATGCCACTATCAAATCTATTTATGATGAAAATAGAAATCAATTAGTCGATCAAGTAGCAGATATTAATGCGGTTTTTCTTACTCATTACAAGAAATTATATACGTGTCCTCAACTTCTATCGAAGAATTTCTCAAACTCATAAATATGCCTAGACTCAGTGGCGACCCACAAGCTCACTTGTAGCCCCTATTACAGTCGATGAAACTAAAGAGGCCATTAAAGACTCCTCCAATGGGAAAGCATGTGGCTGCGATGAATTTCCAGCCGAGTTTTTTAAGGTATTTATGCCTCAACTCAAGGGCATTTTAGTACAGCTATTCAACACAATCCTCAAAGGATGCCAGGTACCTAAGTCCTTTTCTGAGGCAGCCATAGTAAGCTTCGTTAAAATAGATAAACCACATGATAAGCCAGAATCATACCGTCCGATTAGTCTACTCAACTGCGACTATAAATTGTTTACAAAATTATGGCAGCTAGAATAACCCCCCCCCACTCAAGAAGTGGTTCATAGAGATCAGTGTGGTTTTTTGCCAGGAAAAACCATGGCAATTAATACCAACTTTCTAAAACAGGCAATTGATTACTAAACTAATAAAAAGACAGAAGCAACGATTATCATGATAGATGCTGAGAAACTTTTGACTTAGTTCAATGGAAACTTCTGTTCACTATTCTTCTAAAATTTTATTTTCCTTCACAATTTGTAAATGTATTGCAGAACCTATAAAACAAAGCTGAGGCTAAGATCATAATTAATTCTCATACTGCAGGGTTACTACAAATTAAACGAGGCACTCGAGAAGGGTGCCCTATGTCGCCAGTGCTCTTCGCACTGTTTACAGAACCACTAGCATCCCTGTTACGGCAAGATCCGCAAATCAAGGCACCCCTGTTAGGAGCTCCTAAACTCAAACTTTTCACAGATGATTTCATTTTATAATTGACAACAGATAAACAAAATGTCTCAGGAGTTTTTACATTTTTAAAAAAAAATTCAGATCTAAGGGGATACAAAATCAATCACTCCAAATCTGAGGTATTATTGTTGAACTGCTCAGACCAAATCATTCCCTCTGATATGCTGCCCAATCAGATATTTGGGTATGTTTGTGTCACACGATCTTTCGCAATTACATCAGCTTAACTATGAACCGACAATTTTTAAGGCTAAGAAACTTTTAAAGTAGTGCCAGCTCTTACCTCTCTCTATAATAGGGAGAGTCGCTGTTATAAAAATGATGATTCTCCCTCTTTTTATCTTTTCAAATATATTAATTAAAGTTTCGCCTAAATCTTTTCATGACATAGATCAAATGATGCGTAACTTTGTCTGGTCAGGCAAGAAGCTGCGCACAAAACTAGAGACTCTACAGCTATCTATTCAAGGAGGTGGTCTTTCACTCCCCCATTTCAAAAAATATTATCAGGCAGCATTCATGGACTGGTGTGCAAGAACTGTTACTAGACGAGATTTGGGAGGCAACTTCTACCTTAAGCAAATGCTTCTAGAAATTGGCACCCAGCTTGTTCCATTTATTAAAAATCCCCAAGCTTCCCAAGTGCGTCTCCTCAGGTAATCCTTGTTAGATTTTCTCAATTTAAGGAAGAATACCAGTTTGCCTCATTTCATCTTGAAAACCTGATTGCAGATAGCAGTAGAATAGGTCCGCATATAAGGGAAAAAAGTATAACAACTTGGGAGAACACGGGGCTGCATCGTTTTAGTGACTTTCTTTTAGAAGGGGCGATGAAGTCTTGTAGCAATTAAAATTGACTGATCCAGGACTCCCCCCTTCGTTGCTTTTTTCTTTTTTTCAACACCGTAATTTTATGCGGAATTTACAATTCCCCAAAGATGCTCCTGCTAATTTGATCAGCCCTGCTTATTATGTGAGGGAGACCAGAGGGGTAGGACATTGGTACCAGATCTTCCAGGAACAACTGCATGCAAAAGTAGTGCCACAAGCATTACAAAAGGTTCAGAACTCTACAGCCTGTAGGTTAGATATACAATCATAGAGAGCGTATAATATCTGGGTGCATAAAGCCATTGGGGGCGCCAATTTTAAACGCATGGCATTTTTGTGTAAGTGGCAATTTTATTATACTCCATCTTGCCTACATAAGATGTATGCTTCTATCTCAGGGACATGTTTTAGGTGCAATTATTTCAATGGGGATTGGTTCCACATTCGCTTTTCATGTTCAGTTTTAATTGAATTCTGGAAGCAAATTTTCCATTGGCTTAGCAAAAAGCTATGAATAGTCTTAGTCCCTGATCCAAAAAACTGTCCTTTTCTGAATCATTGATACGCTTAATTTATTTTTGCGCCAGTATGTTTATATTGCCTCTCTAGTCGCCAAGTCTTTGATCCTGCAAAAATGGAAAATGGCTGAGGCTCCAATTTTTTCCCAATGGAAACTTAAGATGACTCGAATTGAAGCAAAAGAAAAATTATCTTTGCAAACAGTAGGGGCCATAATCAAATTTCTTGAAATTTGGGGTGGGAAGTAGGATTGCCCCACAGTTATAAATATGATAGAGACCGGTGGTCTTATCCCTTTTTTTTCTCTCTCTCTCTCTTTTTCTTTTCTTTTTCGAGAGAGATCACTGTAAAGACTAAGAAGAATAGGTTCTAAATATGATCTTTTTAAAAGAATGTGTATACGTATTTATGCTTGATCTGCATTTCTCGTGTATATTAATGATATAAATATCTTGATGAATTGTAATATTTATGTTTTTACTAACTGTGACAATAAAAATAATTATTTTAAAAAAATCAAAAATTCAATTTGGGAAAAGCTAGAAAAAAGGATCAAGGACTCATTTTAATAATAATTTTAAATCCAACTTAATGATCCAGTCAGATTTTATATTACTATTTGAAAGTCACACTTTTAGAAAGTTGTCATTTTCCAGCAAAAAAATAAAACCCAAAAAACTGCCAATGTCCCCCTGTTACCTGACACACTAACGGCTCTCTTGTGGTTAGGTGTGTGTTACTGTCAGACAGTGGATAATGGCTCTGGCGTGAGTAGGAGGACTTGTTGCTTAACAGGTTGACCTGGGGACTGTGTCCATCCCATTCCTGAGCTTCAAAGGATGCCTTCCTTGTCAATGGTTGATGGAGCTCACACCTAGGCCAGCTCCCTCTTATATCTCTAGTCAGGCTGGCATCAAACACAGTGGGAGGGGAGGAACTGACTAGAACTGGTTTAGGAAGTCGACAAAGGCTTGCCCTCCACCCACAGGCTGGCACAGGGCATAAAAGTAGACCCCACAGACCTTCCTCAGAGCACTTTTTGATCTGTAAAGATCAGAAGCACTGCCCTGCTGCCCGAAACCTGACGAAAGACTGTACCTGCTTGCCTTGAACCAAAGACTCCAAACATGACTCCAAGGGTCAGCTGGCTGACCCCCTGTTTGAGCTACAGGAACCCAACAAGCTTGTGGTGGCCTCTCTCTCTCTGCAACCACCAAGCTGACCAGTTCCAACTGGACCTGCCCTGGACCCTGCTGCTGGCCTCTGTTGGAGGGAGTACTAAACCACCAAGTAGAGTCTCCCAGGATCTGGACCCTTGGCTACAGCATATTCCTCCTGTTCTCGAAACTACAAGAAGTGGGACTTAGAAATGTTTTACCAACTTTCTACCTGGAGAACCAATGGAGACTGGGATCACTGTTGAAGCTGCAGCCATCGATGGTGAATCGCCGGTCCACTTTTTCTCCACAAAAGTTTCTAAGTCCGATGGTAGACTTTACACTGGTATGAACCAGGTCCCTGTATCTGAACCGCAAACCATTGCAGTCGGCTTTAACTTTTGAAAGAAAGAGGAAACAACAAGGAGAATTACAGATATTTCTCCTCATTATGTCTCCCCCGGGAAGGCAAGGCATTTTGGCGCTCTCCCCGGTCTACCAGTGATGGCTAACCTGGAAGTGTTTCAAAATCCATGGGTTTTGCATGGGAACACCAATGCACCACCCATGGAATGCCTCCATGGGGCTGAGCCATGCAACGCAGCAATTTGCGCTGCGTTACTCTGGATTTATCAAGCCACTAACAGCCATGCAAGGGGCCTTGTGTGGCTTGATAAATCTCATCCTGAGGGTTGTGTCACTCTTTCAACCATTAAGTGGAACAAAAGCGACACAACCCCTTGATAAATATGGCCCTGATAATCTACATATACTGACAGTACCTCATGGAAACGCAATTTACCCAGTCAAATCTCACCTGAATACTTAAAAAAAAAACACAACCGGTTCAAAACATGACTGCTCACCTTATAACAATAAACGCGAAAGAGAGCAGATGTCTCACAATTTTTCTGTGGGCAAACTAAATTTGCTCCCACTAAAGACAGAATTCCTTCAAAGTCCTTGTAATAGTACTTAGGGCATTACATCAGCACTTTCCCAAGTTTCTCAAGTTATATTTATAAGATGATATAAATTAACTCCCATGCTTTCCTATGGGCCAGATAGCCTTTCAATAGTGAAAAACAAGGTGGTCTAACTACCTTTTGTATCCCACCGAAACGCGCGTCGACCTTGTGTGTTCAGATCCAGCTGAACATATCTATCTTACATGGTCGTGGAGACCCTGCAACTCTATGTCTCCCCTTTACCCAGATATATATGCTTGTGTGAATGATGTATGAGTTTGGATGGCTTCTGTTTGAGTATGTATGAATATTTTTTTGTATGCTTACTTGTCTACATTCGGGGGTTATAAGTTTAATAGTGCACTTTACATTTTCTAGAGTTTTATGCAGTAGTTTTGTACATATTTATGTTTATATCCCCAAAAAAGTTTTAAAAAAAAGGAGAAAAAATTATTCTATCACAAATGTGTATTTGGTTTTATATAAAACAGGAGACAAATTAATGGAATTGTTGATACATATGCTTTCAATGTTAAAAAAGAAGCTAAATAAACAATCATGTTAAAATCAATTTCATTCTATACATCTTTGTTGATATGACTATATTGCTGTTTAGCCCATACTGAATTTAATTTCATTTTGATGAAAGAAATATAGGTCGCGTGGGAGCTCTTTATTGAATGTTCTGATAGTGAAATACTGCCAATTTTGTTTTTCTCACTACTGAAAGGCTATCTGGCCCATAGGAAAGCATGGGAGTTAATTTATATCATCTTATAAATATAACTTCCCATTGGGACCAGATAGGAAAATAACGATTAGTATGCCTGGACTCAGAATTTAAAGATGCATCTTTTCGTAAAGGTGATTTTTACATTCTGTGTTTGAAAATACCACTTTTAGAAAGTAGGTATTTTCTTGCTTAGCCATCCTGTGTGCCTCTGCTAGGATGTGGATTGACTGTCTGGCTTTGCAGTGCCAGGGGCTGGGGATGTGCACTGGCTCCAGAGAGTCTGATGGGTCACGGCTGGGCTGAATAGACCTGGGCTGCATTTAGAGTGGTGGGAGGAGATTTCTTTGCACCTGAATGGGCCTGGTCTGCCTTCCACAATGCTGTCTCCACCCCCTGCCAGGAAGCTGGGCCAGAGAGGGCAGAACTGGTTTGGACTAAGCACAGACACCCTCTGCCTGAGAGGACAAAGGAATTTGGGGTATAAATATTGGGGCCCAGACCCCAGACCTTTAGAACTCTTTTGGAACCAAGAAGACTCTCAAGAAGAAGAGCTGGAGAAGCCTGCAGTGGCTGCTTCTGTCTTGGGCAGTGAAAGGACTGGACTGAACTTTCTGCAACTTCCTTTTTGTGAGTTTCTCCAAGGGCATGAGGTAGAGCTTGCCCCCTGTTCAAGACGTTTCAGGAACAGCAAAGACTTCAAGTTCTTCTGCCATCAGCACTGGGTACTGTGTGTTTTGCACTGAACCAGAAGAAAAAGCAACCAGACGCCGTCTATGATGCTGCTGCTGACTCCATGTCCTGAAGTCACCGCAGAGGGCACCGCAACTGTGGTCTCCCCGACGTCACCCGACACCGCCACCGAGCCGCTGCTTGCACCGTGACCTGTGGGCACCACACTTCTCACCGCCTCGCTTCACGACGACACCTTGGTCTTCCTGACGATGACGCTTCATGCTGACATTGATGCCGCTGCCTGCACCGTGTTTCGAGGGCACCGCTCGTAAGTTACACGATGCACTGTCCTCATCCCGCACCACAGCCTTGGCCTACCGGTGCCGGCACAATCGACTCCAGTTCGTCAGCCGACAACAGAGCTTCAGCAACGACAACGACACTGCTTGCACAGTGACCTGCCAGCACCACGACGAGCACCGCACCGCATCACTTCGCATCGCAGCCCTGGTCTCACCGACGCCACTGGACGACCGTCACTGACCCGCTGCCTGCACCGCGACCTGAGGGCACTGCATGCCGCACCTCTGCACTTCACACCGCAGCAACCGACTCCCGCCGGTGCTCCCGACTCCAACTGCAAGGATTTCGATCTGCAACGGGTGTGACTTCAAGGGCCCGACAACTCCTGCACTGACCTCTGGAACCAACACATGCGGACGCCGGCTCTTCGGGGTTCATCTAGAGGTTTCTGACGCCCTGAATTTCGAAAGGTACTCTTTTGCGGGTCTCCCCAACACCGTAGCTGGCCCGGGACGCCGCAGTCAGCCAGAACTGTTTGGATTTGTTGTTCACGACACCGTGATAGCCCCAGACAGCGCTATTGACTTCAAGGAACTGTTTTTTAAGTCTATTTTGATTACTGTACATTTCTGAGAACTGCATGGTGGATTTTTATCGTTTTTGGTCTTGTTTTGGATATATAAAAATATTGGATATTTTTCTAAACTGGTGTGGTGTCCTTTTGTAGTGCTTTCACTGTATTACTCTTAGTTATGTGCAAATGCTTTACACACTGCCTCTAAGATAAGCCTGACTGCTCGTGCCAAGCTACCCAGGGGGTGAGCAGGGGTTATTTTAGAAGTGTAACTTCCTTATCCTGACTAGAAGGAAGGGTCCCTACTTGGACAAAGGCGCAAACCCTTGCCAACTAGAGACCCCCATTTCTAACAGTATTATGCTGCTGTGGCAGTGGTTGTAATGAAACTCATAGACAAGTTAAGAAGTATATTTAAGTTTTTAGCCGAGTGGGGCAGTTGGAAGAGAAGTGGATGGAGATGAGAGACGTGATGGAATGGAGTGAAAAGGTAGAGGACTTCCATTTTAGAAAAATTAAGCATAAGGAACAGAAGGGCCATCAATTGTTGAATTCTAAAGGGACATTCAGCGATATGTGACTAGAAATAGGGAGAAAGTGGACAAAGAGAATATCATCTGCATGTTATGGCACAAAGGTCATAGGAGAAATAAAGAGAGGAAGTGATGCCACCAAGTGTGGTGGTGTAAATCAATCAATCAATCAATCAATCACAGAATTTGTAGAGCGCACTACTTACCCGCGAGGGTCTCAAGGCGCTGGGGGGAGGGAAGGGGGGGGGATGCTGCTACTGGTCGAACAGCCAGGTCTTGAGTAGCCTCCTGAAGGTCAGCAGGTCTTGGGTCTTTCGTAGGCTTAGTGGAAGGGTGTTCCAGGTCTTGGCGGCGAGGTGTGAGAAGGATCTGCCGCCGGTGGTTGTTCTTCGAATGCGGGGGACGGTGGCGAGGGAGAGGTCGGCGGAGCGGAGCTGGCGGTTGGGGACGTAGAAGAAGAGTCGTCTGTTGAGGTCGGCTGGGCCAGTTTTGTGGAGTGCCTTGTGTGCGTGGGTGAGGAGTTTGAAGGTGATCCTCCTGTCGACGGGGAGCCAGTGCAGGTTCCTCAAGTGGGGGTGATGTGGCTGTGGCGTGGTACGTCGAGGATCAGTCGTGCGGAGGCGTTTTGTATGCGTTGCAGTCGCTTGATGAGCTTGGCCGGGCTCCCGCGTAGAGGGCGTTCCCATAGTCTAGTCTGCTACTGACGAGGGCCTGGGTGACTGTTCTTCTTGTGTCTGTCGGGATCCACCTGTAGATCTTGCGAAGCATGCGGAGTGTGTTGAAGCAGGAGGAGGAGACTGCATTGACTTGCTTGGTCATGGAGAGCGTTGAGTCGAGGATGACTCCCAGGTTGCGTGCGTGGTCGGTGGGTGTCGGGGCTGCTCCCAGCGTCGTTGGCCACCAGGAGTCGTCCCAGGCTGAGGGGTTGGAGCCGAGGATGAGGACCTCCGTTTTGTCCGTGTTCAGCTTTAGTCGGCTGATCTTCATCCAATCGGCGACGGCCTTCATTCCGTCATGGAGTTTGGCTTTGGCGGCGAGGGGGTCCTTGGTGAGGGAGAGGATCAGTTGAGTGTCGTCGGCGTAGGAGATAATGTTGAGGTCGTGTTGTCTGGCGATGCGTGTGAGCGGGGCCATGTAGATGTTGAACAGTGTTGGGCTGAGGGACGATCCCTGGGGTACGCCGCAGATGATCTCGGAGGCTTCGGATCGGAAAGGTGGGAGGCGGACTCTCTGGGTTCTGCCGCCGAGGAAGGAGGTGGTCCATTCCAGGGCCTTGTCTCGGATCCCAGCGTCGTGGAGGCGTGCGCGTAGAGTGCGGTGGCAGACAGTGTCGAAGGCGGCGGAGAGGTCCAGCAGGATGAGGGCTGCGGTCTCACCATTGTCCAGCAGGATCCTGATGTCGTCGGTGGCGGCGATGAGGGCAGTCTCAGTGCTGTGGTTGCTGCGGCACCCTGATTGGGATGGGTCCAGGATGCTGTTTTCTTCGAGGTATCGGGTTAGCTGTTTGTTGACGATCTTCTCGATGACCTTGGCTGGGAAAGGAAGCAGAGAGATGGGCCGGAAGTTCTTGAAGTCTCTCGGGTCCGCCTTGGGTTTTTGAGTAGGGCGTTGATCTCTGCGTGTTTCCAGCTCTCTGGGAAGGTCGCGGTCTCGAAGGAGAGGTTGATGATGTTGCACAGGTGGGGTGCGATGGAGCTGCTGGCTTTGTTGAAGATGTGGTGCGGGAAAGGGTCTGACGGGGAGCCGGAGTGTATTGTGCTCATGGTCTTGATGGTGTCCTCGATGTTCACGCTGGCCCAGGCTGGCAGGGGGTCGTGGTCGATGGTGTGTGGCGGGTCTGGTGTATCGATCTTAGTTGGGGTTGTCTGGGTGTTGAAGCTGTCGTGGATGTCGGCGATCTTGCTGTGAAAGAAGGTGGCGAGGGAATCGCACAGGGGTTGCGACGGCGGGATGTCGTTGGTGTTGGAGCTGGGATTGGAGAGTTCCTTCACGATGTTGAAAAGCTCCTTGCTGTTGTGTGCGTTGTTGTCGAGGCTCTAGAACCTATTCTTGAGGAGCAGTAACTGGGAGAGTTTTGGTGGGGAGCTGTTGGAGTATAAGAATGGTAAGATGTAGGAGAAATGTAACTGAAGGACCATGTTGCTTATGCCAGTGGCTTGGAGGGATGTGAGTAATATACGGTAAATTACAGGGTCAAAAGTTGCAGATTTAGTCAGTCAACTGAAGAATAGGAGGTTCAATGTCTTAGAGAAGAAAAAGAAAGAATTATACTGGATGATGGAGGGGTAGTAAAGAGTCAGCAGTTGTTTTTTAGTAGAACTAATACCAAAATTGATTTGATAGATCGCGGGAAGACACCAGGTAATAGGAAGTGATTGACAAGGGATTTTAGAAAGAAAAATGCTTGAGAAGAGCTAAGGGTTCCATAGTTTGGGGGTTCAAGAGGTCACATTCATTGCAAGATGGATTTGCGGTTTTGAGAATAGGGATCAGTTTCATGAGTGAAGTGAAAGAGAAGTGTGAGAGAGCTGGTCGTGATTGGGGTGGTGAGGCATGGTGTGATGGCTAGAGAAAGAGGAGGAGCAGCAAACGTGATTATGATATTCATAAACTTGGAGGAAAAGCTTGATGCTGTGGCCAAGAGCATGGAAAGAGTGCTGTAGGGGAGTGGTAGGGCTAATAATGTTGAACGTAAACAACCCTGACATTGACAAGAGTTAGATAGAGGCTGTGTTCAAGGCTAGGCTATAGGTGTCAAGGCTTTCTATGATCTTCTGCTTATGCGGTTTGCCTAAGAGTGTCCTCATTTTGGTTAATAATGCGTGAATCTCTATTGAAACAGCTGCTCCACAATGACCGTCTAACTCACACATGAGATGGCTCCACAATATTGAAGAAAAAAAGATGAAGAAACAAATGAACCTCTGTTGAGTTGCTTTAAGGTTTTGCAGATGCTACATTCAATAAAGCAACTGAGTATTATGCCAAGCAAGAATATCAAGAGGATAGCCTTTAATACTATAACTGCATAATCCCAAAATGAGCTGACAAGTCCTTAGGAATGATAACTATTTTGTCACACAAATTAATAAAAAAGAAAATCTAAATATATTCAAATCTGTGCTGAACTGTGCCCACCCCACTGAATAACATTCTAGTTCAACAACCACCGGGTAAATGTAGAAATTATGAAAATTATGATGACCAAGTGTCACTCTTCTTGAACATTTAGGAAATAATCTCGAGGGAGGGGGCTGAATATAAGGCAGAGACAAAACAACTCCATATTTTATCATTACTCCACTCATGATGTGTCCTGGCTCTTTTGCTGTTTAATGTGTAGCTGAGTTTTTTGAGGATATGCTGTAATTAATGAAAACTCATCCTCCCTGTTTAGGCCATAGAAAAGTGGAAGCTCTGTGCTATGCCACTGACCTACTGCCGTGTGATAACATCACAAATTTCTTAGACAGGCCGTGCATTGCATTGGTAACTAATGTTTACTGAAAAGGATTTAAGTAAACCAAACAAAATCCAGGTAATTACATTTTGGTATAGGCCACTTCAGAGGAAATTCTTCTGCAAAAGGATTATATTGGACCATGCTGGAGAAATCCTTGTATTTAGGGATTACGCTTGACAGTGGTCTGATTTTGTAATGCATACTGTAAACAAAAACGTACTTGCTCTACTTCCCGTCTTGCTGTCCACAGATTTCTTTTCAGTGGGGAGGGTGGTACTCTCAATCTATAATATAATCACACCTGACAAAGGGCATCCTTGCGCTGCCACAAAGGGCTTTACTCTGGTTTCCAGTTGTGTTAAGGATTTTGGGGCATTTAAGTATTTGTGTAATATTTCACAGAATGTAGAAGGTGATTTTACACTCAAATCTGCCTGGATACATTGATATGTTTGATTTGAATAAAATGTATAAAGCGCAACAATTGCTCATAGGCATCAAGGAGCTGTAACCAAGGTGATCAAAACAACCTGGGACACCTCCATGTATACAAGGTAGAACCACAAATAAATCAGCCTATAAATTGAACAACCAGATCTTTGATGATTTCCTGAAGAGAGAACGCATTCGAATACTAGTCAGGTAATGAGAGAGGGATTTGCACTGTCTGGCTGCAGTGACCGAGAAGGCTCTACCTCCCTATCTTTTCTTGCGGACTCTGGGCACAGTAACCAAATTGAGATGGGCTGAGCAAAGATTTCTTCTAGGCGAGTACCACTGGAACATCGCCTTGATTCCTACCGGGCTGGTCTGGTGGGGGGGCCTTGTGTACAATACAGAGGGCCTTGAAACTAACACGCTTCTTTATAGGCAGACAGTGTGAATCAGATAGTCCTTTGGACACTGACTGACGTTGAGGAACATCCAGGATGATCCTACCTAGCATTTTCTGCATTAACTGAAGTTTGGCTGTGAGGCTATTGTTTGTGACCAGGTAAAGTGCATTACAGCAGTCAATTCTTGACATAACCAGCACCAGACCAGCCTGTTTCCATGCTGACATAGCAATGAACAGAAAGATTTTTTTAACATTCTAAGAATCCATATACAGGTTGACGTAGTGCGTTTGACCTGGCACTCCATAGACAATTCACAGTCCAAAATTACCCCAAGATTCTTGGTCTTTTTAGTTGGAACAAGTAAGCTACCCAATGTGTCAGGCCATCAGTTGATGTTCCAGAAGGTGGCTAAGAACCAAAAAGCATCACTTCGGTCTTTTCCCCATTCAGCTTGAGTACGTTTCTGTCCATCCACCCTGCTAATGCTGTGATACAAAGATTAAAGCTGACTGCAGTATCTGTCTTATCCTTGGGAATCGACACAATGATCTGAGTGTCGTTAGGGTATGACACCGCTTGCAGACCATAGGAGCGAATGATTCTGGCAAGTGGGGAGACATGAAGGTTAAAAAGCGTGGGGCTCAGAGATGAGCCCTGCGGTACCCAACATGGGAGGGAGAACGAGTCAGACTGGAATTGGCTCACTGACACCCTTTGGGACCTATCCCTGAGAAAGGAGGACAGTAGCTTCAGGTCTGTGGCCGCCATTAAAATGAAAGCACGGTATGAAAGCGCCCCATGCCACGGTTTCACTTTAATAACTGCTGCAGACCTTTCTTTAGACGCAGCTCGTCTAAAGAAAGGGGCGTGGCCTCCTTTAAAGTGAAAGCATGGCATGGGGCGCTTCTAAACAAAACAAAAAAAAGTGAATGAATAGGAAAAAAACATGTGACCACGTTCGGCGCCTCAAATAAAACAAAGGCGCAGCCATCACTGTGGCGTGCCTGTGATATAAAAAATATATAACAATAAAGCATTAGGAGAGAGTGTGTCTTGCCTGCAACAGCAGGCAGGTGAAAACCCTTGACCCTGCTAGGTAGGTCGCTCCCCCTCCGCACAGCACTGCCTGTGTGCCCCTGCCCCAGCTGCCGCTGCTGAGGAAGATCGAGGCCCTCCTCCACCCGCAGGCTACCACCTGTGCCTCATCCCTGGTGGCCAGTGGTAGGCCATAGGTTTGTATCCCTTTGTTGGAAACGGGGTTACCGAGTCCGGCACGGTAGCATGGCGCGAGGCGGGAAAGCACCCGAAGGCAATGTGTAAGGCAGTTGTGCAGCACACTCTTACTTTGACTCAGGAATGCGGACGCAATAACGTGACACCACACCAGGCTTGTGTATTTAAAAACAAGATATTTTATATAAATCAATGCAGCATCAGATGAGGCAGATTGATTCAGGTCAACATTTAAAATCATTGCATTACTCAACTGGTGCGTACTTTCATTAAAGCATCATAGCTCATCAACATTGTAGGCCCCTAAAAGGCCGCAGGGATCACTTTGCCACTGGATTCAAGCAAGCCTGGCTGATGACGGCTGGAATGCCAGAAACCGGTCCTAGGATGCTTGTTTCCGGTCCAGGGAAGACATGGCTTGGCAGTTCGGGCTGGACTGTACCCATGAGGCACAGGGTCAGACTGATTTGCATATGGCCATGTCTGAACTGGGGTGGTAGAGTGAGCTAAAGAATGATGATGGATTAAACCCAGATCAGTTGACTGGGGGTGAGTGTTTGATTGGCTCAAGCTGCTCCGTCCATCATCCCCTTTGTATCGCTTGGTCGCCCTAAGTTGGCGGGGGTATGCCCAGACGTGGGTCCCTTGCTCACTTTGCCACTGGATTCAAGCAAGCCTGGCTGATGACTGCTGGAATGCCAGAAACCGGTCCTAGGATGCTTGTTTCCGGTCCAGGGAAGACATGGCTTGGCAGTTCGGGCTGGACTGTTCCCATGAGGCACAGGGTCAGACTGATTTGCATATGGCCATGTCTGAACTGGGGTGGTGGAGTGAGCTAAAGAATGATGATGGATTAAACCCAGATCAGTTGACTGGGGGTGAGTGTTTGATTGGCTCTAGCTGCTCCGTCCATCATCCCCTTTTGTATCGCTTTGGTCGCCCTAAGTTGGCGGGGGTATGCCCAGACATGGGTCCCTTGCTCACTTTGCCACTGGATTCAAGCAAGCCTGGCTGATGACGGCTGGAATGCCAGAAACCGGTCCTAGGATGCTTGTTTCCGGTCCAGGGAAGACATGGCTTGGCAGTTCGGGCTGGACTGTTCCCATGAGGCACAGGGTCAGACTGATTTGCATATGGCCATGTCTGAACTGGGGTGGTGGAGTGAGCTAAAGAATGATGATGGATTAAACCCAGATCAGTTGACTGGGGGTGAGTGTTTGATTGGCTCAGCTGCTCCGTCCATCATCCCCTTTTGTATCGCTTTGGTCGCCCTAAGTTGGCGGGGGTATGCCCAGACGTGGGTCCCTTGCTCACTTTGCCACTGGATTCAAGCAAGCCTGGCTGATGACGGCTGGAATGCCAGAAACCGGTCCTAGGATGCTTGTTTCCGGTCCAGGGAAGACATGGCTTGGCAGTTCGGGCTGGACTGTTCCCATGAGGCACAGGGTCAGACTGATTTGCATATGGCCATGTCTGAACTGGGGTGGTGGAGTGAGCTAAAGAATGATGATGGATTAAACCCAGATCAGTTGACTGGGGGTGAGTGTTTGATTGGCTCTAGCTGCTCCGTCCATCATCCCCTTTGTATCGCTTTGGTCGCCCTAAGTTGGCGGGGGTATGCCCAGACGTGGGTCCCTTGCTCACTTTGCCACTGGATTCAAGCAAGCCTGGCTGATGACGGCTGGAATGCCAGAAACCGGTCCTAGGATGCTTGTTTCCGAGTCCAGGGAAGACATGGCTTGGCAGTTCGGGCTGGACTGTTCCCATGAGGCACAGGCTCAGACTGATTTGCATATGGCCATGTCTGAACTGGGGTGGTGGAGTGAGCTAAAGAATGATGATGGATTAAACCCAGATCAGTTGACTGGGGGTGAGTGTTTGATTGGCTCAAGCGCTCCGTCCATCATCCCTTTTGTATCGCTCTAGACAGTAATTACAGCAGGCGTAACGATGAGACTGGTGAACAACTTAGGGAACCCCTCAACATGTCCTTTATTCTGGGGCCTTCCTGTAAGTGAGGACTTCTGTGTCTCTCAGGGGTTAATTTAGGCCAGGCCCACTCCTCTCCGGGGCCTCGCCTCAGGGGTATAATGCTTGATGACTTCCCCTTGTTATCAATCGGGTAATGGTGGCCCCCGGCCCCCAGTGGCGTTCTTGCGTGCCCTAGGGGCCTCCCGGGCTGACCTGCAGTGTGTACGTTGGTCGCTCTTCAGCGCGACTGACTCCGCTCTGGGCCGGCCCGTGTTTTGCAGGGCGGGGCCCGGAATGGGGTCCCGGCCTTCCGGCCGGTATTGCGGGTCGTTGGGGGCCGGTATCGCTCTCCTCCGGCCCCCGTGATCAGATGGGTCGATTGCGGGGAAGGGAGCGGCAGCCGGCAGTCCTCTCCGGCCAGCTTCCCGTCTCCCTCTGGTGATTCGGAGCTCTTCTCCGGCCTCCGTCGGCGCTGGGGGCGTGGCGGGAGCCGGCGCCCAACCGTTGCGCGGCCTTCCCGGGGCGCAGCCGATGACGCGGTCGGCGTCCCGGTCTCCTGGCAACGGCGTCGGCGGGGCCTGGAGGCCTCGCTCCTCTCGCTAGGCCTCAGTTTCCTCACGCGAGCCCCTGGGCCGCAGCAGTGATCTTTTGGGCCGCGACTTCTTCACGCGGGGTCCCTGGGCCGCGGCGGTGATCTCCCACACTCCGGACCTTCGGTGGGGGCGCGGACGGCGCACCTCACCTCTCCGGCCTCGGGAGGGCCTCGCTACCCCCGCAGCTCCTCACACGCGGCGACGGCCGCAAGGTTAAATCCCAGCCACGAGGTCAGTGGCTGCAGAGTGATTCCTCCCACGTGGAGGTGCGGCGTGGTGCGCGCTGGCGGCAGGTTGGCAGGGGCTGACTGGAAAGGGTTTTTGGGGACAGCCCAGCAGCAGGCAGGATTAGATAGGGGGTGAAGGTCTAGCGCTTCAGGGCACGGCGCTTTACCTGGTGATCCCCAGTTTGGCAGTTCAGGTTTCTGGTCTTGCTGGTTGGTCAGGCCTTACAAATTAAGGTTTCTTGCGGCAGTTCTTGTTTGGTTGCTTCTTGGGGGTTTCTTCTTAGGAGGGGGGAAATGAGTTGGTGGTTCTGGGGGTGCTGGATGATACTTCCCAGCATGCTCAAGGTGGTTCCCTGGGTCCCCTCACGCTGGGCAAGGTCAGTGGGTGGTGGGCGTTCCTCAGCTAACTTACTACAGCAGTGCCTAAGCCTTGTCAGCAGCAGTAGTGTAGGTCTCCGCCCTAGGCCCTACAGCCTGTACTCCGGCAGAGGTTCTCCCAGGATCAGTGGTGCCCCAACTGACTAAAAGATTTCCCTCCAAGCCTCTTATACCCCTAGGTCAGGTGACCCTCCTAAAGGCGGCAAAACATAACTCCTCCCACAGCCCGGAAGGTTCTGGAACCTTCCACCATGTCTGGCTATGTGGCCCAGAGGCGGGGACGGAATGTATACTGTATCCCTATGTCCCAGCCTGACCCTGGCTACTAGTGTGTATGTGTGCAAGGCCCCTCTGCAGTAGCAGGGGCCTGTGGTAGCCATCTTGAGTGAGAGAGCACCTGCACCTCAGCACTGGTTAGCAGTGGTAAGGCGCCCGGAAACCTAGGTCCAGTAAAAATACGGTGGCAAAAATGAGGCACAAAAGGGAAAAAACAGGGCAAGACCACCCTAGGGCTGACAGGTCTAACACGCGTCCCCCCAGCCGAAAGAGGGGAGAGCTTCCCAACCTCTAGGGAGTTCTCGTCGCTAAGGCGGAAAACCGGGAGAGACCGTCAGCGTTGGCGTGGTCTACACCGGGTCGATGTTCCACCCGAAAGTCCATCCCCTGGAGGGAAATGGACCACCTCAACAATTTGGGGTTTTCGCCTCTCATCTGCATGAGCCAGCGAAGGGGTCTGTGGTCGGTCTGGATCAGGAAGTGACAACCAAAAAGGTATGGCCTCAACTTCTTTACAGCCCAAACCACGGCAAAGGCTTCTCGTTCGATGGTACTCCACCGCTGTTCCCGGGGAGTAGTCTTCGGGAAATGAAGGCCACTGGCTGGTCTTGGCCATCGTCATTCAGCTGCGAGAGCACAGCTCCTATGCCATGCTCAGAAGCGTCTGTCTGCACGATAAATTCCCGTCCAAAGTCTGGAGTCCTGAGCACCGGTGCGGTGCACATTGCACGTTTGAGGGTCTCAAAGGCTTCCTGGCAGGCAGCCGTCCAGATGACTCTGCGTGGCTGCTTCTTCGAAGTCAATTCCGTCAAAGGGCCCACAATGGTTCCATATCCCTTGACGAACCGGCAGTAGTAGCCCGTGAGGCCGAGAAAAGCCCGGACCTCTGTTTGGGTCTTTGGGGGCTCCCAGGCCAAGATGGTCTCGATCTTGGCTTGGAGGGGTTGCACCTTACCTCCGCCCACCAGATGTCCCAGGTACACGACAGATCCCTGTCCAATCTGGCACTTGCTGGCCTTGATGGTTAGACCAGCCCATTGCAGAGCCTGTAGCACCTCCTGGAGATGCTCCAGATGGTCCACCCAGCTGCTACTGAAGACAGCTATGTCATCCAGGTAGGCAGCAGAGAAGGCCTCTAGGCCAGACAGCACCTGGTTCACCAACCGCTGGAAAGTGGCTGGAGCATTTTTCAACCCGAAGGGCATCACCCGAAATTGAAAGTGGCCCTCGGGGGTGGAGAACGCAGTCTTCTCCCTTGCTCCTTCCGCCATGGCGATCTGCCAATAGCCTGACGTCAAATCAATGGTACTCAGATACCGGGCTGCTCCCAGCTGGTCAATGAGCTCATCCGCCCGAGGGATCGGGTGAGCGTCGGTCTTAGTGACTGAGTTGAGTCCGCGGTAATCCACACAGAACCGAAGTTCTGGTGTGGTGCCGGTGGGGCCGCTTTCGGCACCAACACCACCGGACTAGCCCAAGGGCTACTGGAAGGCTCAATCACCCCCAGTTCTAGCATCTTGGTAACCTCACCCTGGATACTAGCCTTGACCTTATCGGACAGCCGGTAAGACTTGGTTTTTACGGGCGGACTGTCCCCTGTGTCCACATCATGGGTACACAGGTGCGTGATCCCAGGCGTGAGGGAGAACAACGAGGCGTACTGCCCCAAGACCTGGCGGCAGTCCCTCTGTTGCTCTGGGGTCAAGGATGGGGCGAGGACCACTCCCTCTACCGAGCCATCCTTCTCATGGGCCGCCAGAAGGTCTGGAAGAGGCTCACTCTCCTCCTCCTCACTTCCATCTGTTATCATCAGGAGAGTGAGCTCTGAACGCTCCTGGTGTGGCTTCAGGCGGTTGACGTGGAACACCCTGTGGGGTTGACGGGGGTCTTCACATCAACGACATACGTGGTCTGGCCTCTCCTTTCCAAGATCTCAAACGGTCCAGTCCACCGGTCCTGGAGGGCGCTAAGCTCTCCTGGCTCCATGACCCACACCTTCTGTCCAGCGTCCAACTCTACCGTCCGAGCGTTCCGGTCATACCATTTCTTCATGACGGCCTGACTAGCCTCTAGGTTGTCCGAGGCTTCCTTCCACAGCTTGGCCACGTGGCTGTAGAATGCCAGCATATAGCTGACCACATCACGGGGAAGCTTCGAGGAAGACTTCTCCCCCCCCTCCTTGACAAGACTGAGGGGCCCCCGAACGGGGTGGCCATAGAGCAGCTCAAAGGGGCTGAAACCGACCCCCTTCTGCGGCACCTCTCGGTAGGAGAAGAGCAGACAGGGTAAGAGGACGTCCCACTTCCTTCTCAAGTCCTCGGGTAGGCTCCGGATCATCCCCTTCAAGGTCTTATTGAAACGCTCCACGAGCCCGTTCGTCTGGGGGTGGTAAGGAGTGGAGAACCGGTAGGTCACTCCACACTCCTTCCACATGGCCTGCATGTAGGCCGACATGAAATTCGTGCCCATATCTGACACCACGACCTTGGGGAATCCCACTCGGGTAAAAATCCCCATCAGGGCCCGCGCCACCACCGGTGCAGTGATGGTCCTCAGAGGGATTGCCTCTGGGTACCGGGTGGCGTGGTCCACCAGCACCAAGATGAACCTGTGTCCCGCAGAAGTCGGCGGGTCCAACGGCCCGACAATGTCAATCCCTACCCGCTCAAAAGGGGTACCGACAACTGGGAGAGGTTCTAGAGGGACCTTCACTTTAGTCCCTGTCTTGCCGCTCGCCTGGCAAGTGGTGCAGGTCTTGCAGAAAGTGTCAGAAGTGACGCGCATCCTGGGCCAGTAAAAATGTGGGACCAAACGCGCAAACGTCTTGTCCTGGCCCAGGTGTCCTGCTAGTGGTATTTCGTGTGCCAACTCTAGCAGAAAGGCTCGGTAGCATTGGGGGACCACTAAGGCCCTTGATGACCCATGCACCGGAGCCTTAGGCTCACTGTAGAGGAGACCATCCTCCCAGTAGACATGGTAGTTACCAGTCTCTGTTCCAGTTGCTTGGGCTTTGGCCTGCTGCTGCATGCCTTCAAGCGTAGGGCACTCCTTCTGCGCCCGGCAAAATTCCTCCCGGGTAGGCCCTCCTTCCACCTTCCACTCTGCAGGGGTCGGCAGGTCCCCCACGGGAACACCATCCACCTCAGCGGACTCCGGGGCCACCTCCGCGGGCTCCCCATCCATCTCACCGGGTGTTTCCTCCTGGACATCTCCTCGTCCAGCAGTGGGCTGGGCCATTATTTCAGGCTCCAACCCGGGCTGAGTTCCTTGTCGGGCAGCCATGGACCGCGTGACGACGCAAGTCCATCCTGGTAATCCCAACATCTCAGCATGGGCATTGAACTCTACCTCCCTCCAGGCAGTATGTTCCAAGTCGTTACCCAGCAGACAGTCAACTGGCATGGCAGGGCTCACCGCAACCTTCAACAGGCCTGATACTCCTCCCCACTCAAAGGGAACTTGGGCCACGGGGTAATGACCCAGGCTATTATCAGCCATAACAACCGGGTGGAATACCTCAGGAATCACCTGCTCTGGGGACACCAGCTGACGTCTCACCATCGTCATGCTGGCACCTGTGTCCCTCAGAGCCTCCACCTCCTCCCCGTTCACCAGGACCCTCTGCCGATACTTGGCAGTGTTCGAGGGTACCTGAACCCGTGGGATGATCTCTCTATCCCCCAGGGAAACTAAGGTCAAGCCTGTCCACTCACCTCCCCTACCTAGGGACAACTCCTCCCCAAGCGCTACACTGGCCACCCCGGGGCTCTTACCTCCTGTGGGGGCTGGGGTTCTCTTGCGACACTGGGGATCCCCCTTGTAGTGTCCAACCTCTCCGCACTCGTAGCACCGGACAGTTCTGGGCTGCTGACTCCTGTCAGGGTAAGTGGGTTTCTGGAATCCAGATTGGGATGGGGAACCTACCCCTCTCCCAGGCGGTCTATTTTGGGGGCCTTTAAAGAACTCCCTCCTTTTATCTCCCCTCTTTCTTCTGGGGGAACCCCTGTCCACCTTTCGGGGGTCCGCCCTGGCTCCCTTGTGGGACACCCGAGTGCTGACCCACGTGTCTGCCTCCTCTGCAAGCTCCCTCGGATTGGTCAGCTTGCGGTCCACCAAGTACTGGCGCAGCTCCGGAAAACATTTCTCTATGAGGTGCTCTCTCAAGAACAGGTCGTACAGCCCTTTGTAATCATCAATGTTGCTGCCACGCACCCAACCCTCCAATGCCTTCCGGGCATAATCAAAAAAATCCACCCAGTTTTGTGTGTGAAGCTTGTGGCTGTTGCAGAACTTTTGGCGGTACTTCTCTGGGGTGAGGCCAAACTTCTTAAGCAGGGCCTCCTTCATGATAGGGTAGTTGGTCTGATCCCCCTTATCCAAGGTCAAAAGTGTGTCCCTTACTGGTGGAGGTATGTACCTGTAGAGACCTCCCCCAGTAGCTCTCAGGAACCCTATGGGCCACCAACGATACCTCGTACGCCGCCAACCACTTATCGATGTCATCTCCCACACTAAAACTGGTTATCACCTCTCTAGGTAGATAAAACTTGGGCTCCTGTGGAACCCCAGCAGGTACGCTGCCACCATTCAAATTGCCCTGCATCTCCATCTGCAAGGCTCGGAGCTCTAGTTCCTTCAGGCTAAGCACATGCGCAAGCTTCCTTTCTTCCATGGCTAGCCTTGCCTGTTCTCCTTCCCTGTCCATCCTAGCAAGTTCTAACCTCAATTGCCTCTCCTCCCTCCTGTCTTCAAATTCCTCTGCAGACAAACTCCCCCTGACGCACTACTGCCTGCCCTGGAACGTCTTCCTGGCAACACATTCTCGCTAACGTCAATGTGCAGTAGGTCCAGTTCTCCTGGGTTGTCTGCCTCCCTCTGCTCCTCGTCCCCTCTTCCCCCGGGTGGGCCATTACCCATGCCCTCAAAGCTTTCTGAAGCACCTCCTTCCTGGCGCCTCGCCTGACGGACACCCCCTCTCTAGACAGAATTCCTTGAGCTGTGTCACCGTATACCTTTCTAGGTTGGCCAACTCAAACTACATCCTGCTAGGTGGGGCCCCAGACAATTTAGGGAAAGGGTTCTAGACTGTAGGTAGCAGGTCTAACGCAAGAATGTACACAATCAGGCAATCACAAAAGAATTCTTAGCGCTTGCATTACAATAGGTGTCCAATTGCGGCGCACACTGAGTCACTGTAGGGTGCTGCACAAACACCAGTCCTTATCCCACCGCTGAACACCAATGTTGGAAACTGGGTTACCGAGTCCGGCACGGTAGCATGGTGCGAGGCGGGAAAGCACCCGAAGGCAATGTGTAAGGTAGTTGTGCAGCACACTCTTACTTTGACTCAGGAATGCGGACGCAATAACGTGACACCACACCAGGCTTGTGTATTTAAAAACAAGATCTTTTATATAAATCAATGCAGCATCAGATGAGGCAGATTAATTCAGGTCAACATTTAAAATCATTGCATTACTCAACTGGTGCGTACTTTCATTAAAGCATCATAGCTCATCAACATTGTAGGCCCCTAAAAGGCCGCAGGAATCATCTCCTAACGTAGCACCAATAATAATCACAGGGTGCAATAATAAAACATGGGCCTAAAACATGCAGGTCACCTCATGAATATTCAATTACTTATAAAGGGCATTTCATGTTACATTTCAAACAGGGCCTGCATTAATCTAGGCGCACCCACATTCAGTACAGTGGGTGTCGCAACTCCGGTACACCTGCAACATAAAACACTTCAACTCTTGGCGGTGTACACTTCAGCTCAATTCAATTAAGCACCTTCACACTAGGCAAAGACTTTGCAGTTATAAGCATATGCATCAGGCCTAGACAGTAATTACAGCAGGCGTAACGATGAGACTGGTGAACAACTTAGGGAACCCCTCAACATGTCCTTTATTCTGGGGCCTTCCTGTAAGTGAGGACTTCTGTGTCTCTCAGGGGTTAATTTAGGCCAGGCCCACTCCTCTCCGGGGCCTCGCCTCGGGGGTATAATGCTTGATGACTTCCCCCTTGTTATCAATCGGGTAATGGTGGCCCCCGGCCCCCAGTGGCGTTCTTGCGTGCCCTAGGGGCCTCCCGGGCTCACCTGCAGTGTGTACGTTGGTCGCTCTTCAGCGCGACTGACTCCGTTCTGGGCCGGCCCGTGTTTTGCAGGGCGGGGCCCGGACTGGGGTCCTCGGCCTTCCGGCCGGTATTGCGGGTCGTTGGGGGCCGGTATCGCTCTCCTCCGGCCCCCGTGATCAGATGGGGCGATTGCGGGGAAGGGAGCGGGAGCCGGCAGTCCTCTCCGGCCAGCTTCCCGTCTCCCTCTGGTGATTCGGAGCTCTTCTCCGGCCTCCGTCGGCGCTGGGGGCGTGGCGGGAGCCGGCGCCCAATCGTTGCGCGGCCTTCCCGGGGCGCGGCCGATGACGCGGTCGGCGTCCCCGGTCTCCTGGCAACGGCGTCGGGCGGGGCCTGGAGGCCTCGTTCCTCTCGCTAGGCCTGTTTCCTCACGCGAGCCCCTGGGCCGCAGCGGTGATCTTTTGGGCCGCGACTTCTTCACGCGGGGGTCCCTGGGCCGCGGCGGTGATCTCCCACACTCCGGACCTTCGGTGGGGGGCGCGGACGGCGCACCTCACCTCTCCGGCCTCGGGGAGGGCCTTGCTACCCCCTGCAGCTCCTCACACGCGGCGACGGCCGCAAGGTTAAATCCCAGCCACGAGGTCAGTGGCTGCAGAATGATTCCTCCCACGTGGAGGTGCGGCGTGGTGCGCGCTGGTGGCAGGTTGGCAGGGGCTGACTGGAAAGGGTTTTTGGGGACAGCCCAGCAGCAGGCAGGATTAGATAGGGGGTGAAGGTCTAGCGCTTCAGGGCACGGCGCTTTACCTGGTGATCCCCAGTTTGGCAGTTCAGGTTTCTGGCCTTGCTGGTCGGTCAGGCCTTACAAATTAAGGTTTCTTGCGGCAGTTCTTGTTTGGTTGCTTCTTGGGGGTTTCTTCTTAGGAGGGGGGAATGAGTTGGTGGTTCTGGGGGTGCTGGATGATACTTCCCAGCACGCTGAAGGTGGTTCCCTGGGTCCCCTCACGCTGGGCAAGGTCAGTGGGTGGTGGGCGTTCCTCAGCTAACTTACTACAGCAGTGCCTAAGCCTTGTCAGCAGCAGTAGTGTAGGTCTCCCCCTAGGCCCTACAGCCTGTACTCCGGCAGAGGTTCTCCCAGGATCAGTGGTGCCCCAACTGACTAAAAGATTTCCCTCCAAGCCTCTTATACCCCTAGGTCAGGTGACCCTCCTAAAGGCGGCAAAACATAACTCCTCCCACAGCCCGGAAGGTTCTGGAACCTTCCACCATGTCTGGCTATGTGGCCCAGAGGCGGGGACGGAATGGATACTGTATCCCTATGTCCCAGCCTGACCCTGGCTACTAGTGTGTATGTGTGCAAGGCCCCTCTGCAGTAGCAGGGGCCTGTGGCAGCCATTTTGAGTGAGAGAGCACCTGCACCTCAGCACTGGTTAGCAGTGGTAAGGCGCCCGGAGACCTAGGTCCAGTAAAAATACGGTGGCAAAAATGAGGCGCAAAAGGGAAAAAAACAGGGCAAGACCACCCTAGGGCTGACAGGTCTAACACCCTTCTGTTCTTGTTTTGTCACTTAGTGTCTGTGACTGCTGTTGTCTGTTTTTCCCCCTGTGCCCATATTTGTTCTGTGCCAGTTTTCCCCTTCTGCATCCCTCGCTGTCCCCTTGATTCTGTGCCCGATTTTTCCCTTTTGTATCCCTCGCTGTCCCCTTGACTCAGTGCCCGTTTTTCCTTCTGTATCCCTCGCTGTCCCCTTGATTCTGTGCCCGGTTTTTCCTTCTGTATCCCTCGCTGTCCCCTTGATTCTGTGCCCGGTTTTAACTTCTGTATCCCTCGCTGTCCCCTTGATTCTGTGCCTGATTTTTCCCTTCTGTATCCCTCGCTGTCCCCTTGATTCTGTGCCCGATTTTTCCCTTCTGTATCCCTCGCTGTCCCCTTGATTCTGTGCCCGGTTTTTCCTTCTGTATCCCTCGCTATCCCCTTGATTTTGTGCCAGTTTTGCCCTCTGTTCCTTGCTGCCCCCGTAATCCCCGTGCCCTTTTGCCTTCTGTTCCCTTCGTCGCACCGCTCCCGTTCCCGCCACTGCGTCCCCTGTGGCCCTGCCCCCCTGACTGACCATTCGCTGCCCCTGCCTCCCACCTCCCGCCTCCCAGCTGCTCCTCCCTCCCACCTCCCCATATATGGCGGCCGCTGCGCGGTGAGGAGAGCGACCCTTGACCCTGCTAGTTAGGTCGCTCCCCCTCCGCACAGCACTGCCTGTGTGCCCCTGCCCCAGCTGCCGCTGCTGAGGAAGATCGAGGCCCTCCTCCTCCCGCAGGCTACCACCTGCGCCTCATCCCTGGTGGCCAGTGGTAGGCCGTAGGTTTGTATCCCTTCTGTTCTTGTTTTGTCACTTAGTGTCTGTGACTGCTGTTGTCTGTTTTCCCCCCTGTGCCCATATTTGTTCTGTGCCAGTTTTTCCCTTCTGCATCCCTTGCTGTCCCCTTGATTCTGTGCCCGATTTTTCCCTTTTGTATCCCTCGCTGTCCCCTTGACTCAGTGCCCGTTTTTCCTTCTGTATCCCTCGCTGTCCCCTTGATTCTGTGCCCAGTTTTTCCTTCTGTATCCCTCGCTGTCCCCTTGATTCTGTGCCCGTTTTTTCTTCTGTATCCCTCACTGTCCCCTTGATTCTGTGCCCGATTTTTCCCTTCTGTATCCCTCGCTGTCCCTTGATTCTGTGCCCGGTTTTTCCTTCTGTATCCCTCGCTATCCCCTTGATTTTGTGCCAGTTTTGCCCTCTGTTCCTTGCTGCCCCCGTAATCCCCGTGCCCTTTTGCCTTCTGTTCCCTTCGTCGCACCGCTCCCGTTCCCGCCGCTGCGTCCCCTGCAGCCCCGCCTCCCTGACTGACCATTCGCTGCCCCTGCCTCCCGCCTCCCAGCTGCTCCTCCCTCCCACCTCCCCATATATGGCGGCCGCGCGCAGCTGGCGTGCCGAAGGCGCGCTTAAGGCAAGCCCGTCTGCGCCCGTCCACGCCTGGACCGTGCCCAGTGCCAGAACCCCTGGTCCACGTGCCCCCCGCGCCAGCCACGATGACCGCCGCCGATACGATGCCACCACACTCCACGCTCTCAACTCCGGACGGACACACACCTGCTTCAAGGCCGCCCCGAAACGCACTCATGGGCCCTTCACCTGCCAGAACTGCAGCTACACCAGCCTCAGAGCCGCCGAAGCGCCCGCCAAGAAGGACCTCAACCACCTCCGATGCATCCTACTGAACACCCGCTCAGCATGCAAACACGCCGTCGAGCTCTGGGGCCTGCTCGACACATCATCACCTGACGTCGCCTTCCTGACAGAGACCTGGATGAACAACTCCTCCGCACCCGACATCGCCATAGCCATCCCAGACGGCTATAAGATCACCCGCAGAGACCGCACCAACGGAGTAGGAGGAGGAATCGCCATCGTCCACAAGAACACCATCAGGGTCTCGACCAGCACCGACGACATTCTCTGCACCGCCGAACACATGCACTTGCAGATCCACACGGACCCCAACACCACCCTTAGAGGCACCCTCGTCTACAGACCCCCTGGACCCCGACCCCAGTTCAGCGACTCCATCGCCGACTTCATCAGCACGCACGCCCTGACCTCCACCGACTACATCCTCCTCGGAGACCTGAACTTTCACCTGGAGAACAACAACGACAGCAACTCCACCACCCTGATCGACAATCTCGCCAACCTCGGACTGAGACAGCTCGTCACAACGCCGACCCATTCCGCCGGCCACACGCTCGACCCCGTCTTCTCCTCAAGCTCCCACGTCTCCTTCAGCCACACCACCGAACTCCTCTGGACCGACCACCGCTGCATCCACTTCACCTTCCAGAAACCCACCACACACCACCGCACCCAACAGACCCCATGCCGCTGCTGGAGCAAAGTCACCGAAGACCAACTACAGGCAAACCTCGCGCTCAGCCCACCCACCAACCCCTCCAACACCGACGACGCTGCCCGCAACCTCAGACGATGGTTAGATGACTGCGCCAACACCCTCGCCCCGCTGAAAAAACCCACCTACAGAGACACCAGCAAAAGAGCCTGCTGGTTCACCCCGGAACTCCTAGCATCCAAGCGTACCTGCCGGAAACTAGAGAAGAAATGGCACAGTGAAAAGACACCGGACAGCCACGCAGCCCGCAAAGACGCCATCCGCAAGCACCATCACCTCATCAGGTCCGCCAAGAGGATCTCCTTCAAAGACCGCCTCGACAACAACGCACACAACAGCAAGGAGCTCTTCAACATCGTGAAGGAGCTCTCCAACCCCAGCTCCAACACCAACGACATCCCGCCGTCGCAAGCCCTGTGCGACTCCCTCGCCACCTTCTTCCACCGCAAGATCGCCGACATCCACGACAGCTTCAACACCCAGACAGCCCCAACAGACACCGACACACCAGACCCGCCGCCCACCATCGACCACGACCCCTTGCCAGCCTGGGCCAACGTGAACATCGATGACACCATCAAAACCATGAGCACAATCCACTCCGGCTCCCCGTCAGACCCTTTCCCGCACCACATCTTCAACAAAGCCAGCAGCTCCATCGCACCCCACCTGCGCAACGTCATCAATCTCTCCTTCAAAACCGTGACCTTCCCAGAGAACTGGAAACACGCCGAGATCAACGCCCTACTCAAAAAACCCAAGGCGGACCCGAGAGACCTCAAGAATTTCCGGCCCATCTCACTGCTTCCGTTCCCAGCCAAGGTCATCAAGAAGATCGTCAACAGACAGCTAACCCGTTACCTCGAAGAAAACAGCATCCTGGACCCATCCCAGTCAGGGTTCCGCAGCAACCACAGCACCGAGACTGCCCTCATCGCTGCCACCGACGACATCAGGACCCTGCTGGACAACGGTGAGACCGCAGTCCTCATCCTGCTGGACCTCTCCGCCGCCTTCGACACTGTCTGTCACCGCACTCTACGCGCACGCCTCCACGACGCAGGGATCCGAGACAAGGCCCTGGAATGGACCACCTCCTTCCTCTCCGGCAGAACCCAGAGAGTCCGCCTCCCCCCATTCCGATCTGAAGCCTCCGAGATCACCTGCGGCGTACCCCAGGGATCATCCCTCAGCCCGACACTGTTCAACATCTACATGGCCCCGCTCGCACGCATCGCCAAACAGCACGACCTCAACATAATCTCCTACGCCGACAAGACTCAACTGATCCTCTCCCTCACCAAGGACCCCCCCGCCGCCAAATCCAACCTCCACGAAGGAATGAAGGCCGTCGCCGATTGGATGAAGAGCAGCCGACTAAAGCTGAACACGGACAAGACGGAGGTCCTCATCCTCGGCTCCAACCCTTAAGCCTGGTACGACTCCTGGTGGCCAACGTCACTGGGGGCAGCCCCTACACCCACCGACCACGCACGCAACCTGGGAGTCATCCTCGACTCAACGCTCTCCATGGCCAAGCAAGTCAACTCAGTCTCCTCCTCCTCCTGCTTCAACACCCTCCGCATGCTCCGCAAGATCTACAGGTGGATCCCGACAGATACAACAAGAACAGTCACCCAGGCCCTCGTCAGTAGCAGACTCGACTATGGAAACGCCCTCTACGCAGGAGCCCGGCCAAGCTCATCAAGCAACTGCAACGCATTCAAAACGCTTCTGCACGCCTGATCCTCGACGTACCACGCCACAGCCATATCACCCCCCACCTGAGAAACCTGCACTAGCTCCCCATCGACAGGAGAATCTCCTTCAAACTCCTCATCCACGCACACAAGGCACTCCACAAGACCGGCCCAGCCTACCTCAACAGACGACTCTTCTTCTACGTCCCCAACCGCCAGCTCCGCTCCGCCGACCTCTCCCTCGCCACCGTCCCTCGCATTCGAAGAACAACCACCGGCGGCAGATCCTTCTCCCACCTCGCCGCCAAGACCTGGAACACCCTTCCACTCAGCCTACGACAGACCCAAGACCTGCTGTCCTTCAGGAGGCTACTCAAGACCTGGCTGTTCGACCAGTAGCGGCACCCCCGCTCTTTCTTTTTCCCCAGCGCCTTGAGACCCTCGCGGGTAAGTAGTGCGCTCTACAAATTCTGTGATTGATTTATTGATTGATTGAAAACCATTTAAAGAAATATTGCTCGTAGGCTGTAATTAAAGCCTACCGAGTAACAACACAAATAAGAGGGCCAGTCCTTATGGGAGGTTACAAGATGAGACAAGGCAGAACTAAGGAAGGACTACTAAGCCTATAGACCAATGAAAAGCCACAGTTTACAAAGGACAATGACACAAGCCAATGAAAATTATAGGCGGAGAGTGGGCGGAGCTTCAAGTCCATACCTGAATACAGCATGCCTCGGAGAGCAGCGCATGCGCTGTACAGGCTCGACCTAAAAAAATGACATTTTAATTATTGCACACAATATGCTTTCTTATCGCTACTAATGTGCGTACTGCGTACTACTGTCAAACCCTGAGATATCCTTTCGGACGGGAAAGAAAAGCCAATATTTATGGAGAATATGTTGAGGGATTACCCCTAATCACATCGGCAGGCCCGTGGAATAGAATAGAGAGAGAAGAGATGCTGGGGTCTACGTAGAAAGGAGATTGAGACAATACCCACATTATATTTTGCTGTAGGATTCTCCGCTATCTTGCTCAAAATATACAGACAATTACTATAGACGTTACAATGACTTTTGAGGACTACGTACATACATTAATTCCAAAAATGTGCATGTTAACTCACTTTTATTAATTCGTTTGCTATTTTTAAACCTGTTATTCCTTTTTAATAAACTATACATATATGTTAATCGTTTGTATGATAATATGCATTAAACATGTCCATTATAATGGATAATATTCATTAACAAACCCTAATGAAATTTAAAAATACCAGACTGGTCAGTGTGTGCATTACATGGCTCACCAGTACATAGCATTGCTGGCTTAACACTGTCCTGTTTTGTAGTGTAGAGAATTGGCTATTTCTTCTAACCTTGTTAGCATGGTTGGAAATCTTTCCCCACTGTTTCTGCTCTTGGGCAATATTTTCACTAGAAACTTCCCACACCTTCCAGCTGGTTATGAGTGTTTGAATCATCATGCAGATGGGGGTCAGCTTTACGACCAATGCTAGCAAAGAACTAAGCATTTTCTGGAACTCTGTCAACAGTACAAACACAAATGTACTCACTGTGGTCAAAAGGAATTCATAGTACCGTTTTTTCTGGATATCATCTTGCACTAGTTTCAGCTCCTGGGTGGCAATAGACGCTGTAAGCTGAAGTGGACGCTTCACTTCCACAGAAGGCAGGGCGCTATCCTCTTCATATTAGGGTGACTGCTTCCCCGAGGTTATAAAATACATTGCTTGCAGGCCTGGTCTTTCGTGTGATAACCAAATGCATGCTGGGTGTTGTAATCTTAAATTACTTTGAACTAATCACAGAGCTGAAAATAATGATTTGTAGGTGAAACAGTCTGGACTGGAGACAGTGTCCGTAATGATGTGGAGTTAGGTGGTCGCCTCTACTAAATATTAATGTAAAAGGCCGTACGTAACCGACAAAGTGGAGGATGATGTGAAGTGACATGGAAGAAAATCTACAACTTTTACAGCCATAAATAAACTTGAAAATGCGGCGTACTGTTGTCTAACTGTATCATATTAGCTGCTAAGCGCCGAGCTGTAATGTTGTGGTGACACTTAGGCACATAATCGTGTAAGCAAGAAACGAGCGCATTCAATGTGATGTTATTACACAGTCACGCTGCTTAACACTTCCTTGTATTTACAAACAGTTCCCAAATGACTTATTCAGAAGGTCCCTCGGTAAACCGAGAATCAATTTCTATAAAAGTAATGTCACAAGTTCAATCCGTTGGGTGAAATGCTTCATGAAAAAGGTCTTTACGTTTTTTCAGAGTTCGCCGAGTTGTGCCGACAGATTGCCCCTACCATGTTCATATCCCCCAGGGCCAGTATTCATTGTGCAGTCTTAACTGCACGAGGGCGAATCCGCACAAGCGAGAAAAGCAATCTAGTTGCCCTCAGCCTACTCTGTGCTTGGTTTGTTTCAGCCCATGTCTTCTCACCTTTAATACCCATGAATCCATCGCCTCAGTACCTTCAACGCAGGGCAGAATCTATCAAGTTGGCGATGGCTGCAGACAGTGAAGTGGGCGAGGAGGGACACAAGGCTGGGCTCATATTTTTATTAATAATAATCGGTTCATTAACATCTCGCCCTGTCTTCCTTGTCACAATCATAACTGTTTGGAGATACACAAATCTCAGACCGCGTTTGCTGAAAGCCAGACCACCAGAAACAAGAGAAAAAAACATGGCAATACTCACAGAGCAAACTACAGTGAACAGGTAGAAATCATTCGACGAAAGACAAGTTTCTGTCCAAGAATTCAGGGGATGTCAGGCCCAAGTGACCCCTGTAACAAGCTCTAAAACAAAGACAAAAGCCTAAGCTACAGTTGTAAGAACCCTCGCCCCAGACGAAGAATGACTTCACAAGTGAACAGGCCCACAGGACCATGGGTGTAACCAGTGCTTTAAATGAAAAAAAATAAGTGCAGGTACTCATTAAATTGAACTAGGGGCGTGGTAGTGGGCGGGGTTAGAGGCGGGGCGAGACATGATGATACAGAAACACTTCTGTTGAGTATTCATTTTGCCCTTGATGGTTGTCTCAAACTTTTCATATGTGCAGAGAAGGGCATTCACACCAGTTGCAGAACAGACCAAAACATGTGAGAAATGTATCAATATAAACAAAATGTGCTAACTCATTACACAAAATGAATGTCAAACACCACATGTTAATATTTCCTTGTTTCGTAATATTTGGAGCTTCTTAATGTCATACTGTTCTTACTTACTTGCATTTGGCGCAATCCTTTTATATTCAAGAGTGCACACACATACACACAAAACAAGTATTCCACACATTTATTTTCAAATACCTCCCGAGTGTCCCGATTCTCTTCTGCTCTGATTTAATTTCTCTCGCACACACAAACATACACCCAAACAAGCAGACAAACACATCAGTCTTCACATCTCTAACCTCTCGATCCCTCCCCCTCACTTCTCTCCCATTTGTATCTAACTCCGTCCCACTCTCTTTACCCCAATTGTATCCTATCATTCTGTACCATCACTCTCTCTATTTCTCCGTAGCTCTCTTTACTCTTTCCATAGCTGTCTCAATCGCTTCCCCATCTCTATCTGCGCTTACCCCTTCTGTCTATCTTTTCCCCCTTTAATCGCTCGTCTGCTTCTTCTATCTCTGCCCCTTCACCTTCTCTCACCCCATTATCTGTCCTCTTCCCCTCAGCAGACGGCCCCACGGTCGGTAAGCTTTCAGTGGCAGACAGTGGGCACTGCTGGGTCGTGAACATGTGCAGAGTCCAGCAGGGGCAGAACAATACCGGCCTCTGATGGGAAGGTCAGTATTCCGCCTCTCACCTCACCTGGGCACGAGGGAGTCCGCCTAGGTAATCCTCACCACCTCATCCCCGCCCATCATGGACTCAATGTCACAGCAGGCGGGCGGGTGGGGGTTGATTTGCAGGCCGGGGCAAGTGAGTCAGGGGAAAGACAGTCAGACCCCAGTGAGAGGCTAAGGGGTGTAAGTGGCCTCTCCTGGGCAGGCTCTCCCTCCTCCCACTCATGCAGTCTGCACACATCACTGTGCCCCAGGCAGAAAATGTCCCATACACTATCTAAGAAGACGTCCCAGCATGGAGGCTCGGCAGGGGGTGTTGAGGACAATGAGAGCTTTCATCTGGGTGGGGAGGGAGCAGAGGCCCACTTGCCGCAGCAGCAGGCCTCCAGCAGGCTGTTCAGGTCCCATCGTGCCGCTTGTCACAGCTGAATAACACAGACAGACGGCAAAACGGCAAACATGCTGCTAAAAAACAGGAACACAGCTGGCCCTCGGCACCGGCCGGTGCCCACCTTATCAATTCGCCCCTGAGTACCGGTACTCTCCTTGGCAGTGGAGAAGTGCCGGTACTCAGCTTGATGAAAATAAGAAGTGCCGGTACTCAGTACCGGTGAGTACCGGCCCATTTAAAGCACTGGGTGTAACAGCAGAGATTTTTCAACGAGATGCCTGGACAAAAACGGAAAGACATCTACAATGCACTATTTTCCAATTTTGAGTAGCAAGGACTGCCAGACACGAAACCCAGAGGCTAGGCAGGACAACTAACCCCACCTACTAGTACAACCAGGTACAGCTATGAAGTAACCTCTGAAAAAGGGGGGGGGGCATTACCAAGCTGGAATGAGACAATTGGTGAGCCCTTGGAACAAACTGCAGGATAATTCAACCATGAAAGAGGCACTACAGTGTTCAGCTGATGGCAGCATACCAATGACCCCAACACCAAGCCAGGAGAGAGCAAACGAGCTAAAAATGAAAAAGCCAAAAGTGTCAGGTCCATAAAGAATGCTCAAAATACTGGGCCAAAAGAAATACCTCAAGTTGTCTAGAAGCAGGAGCCACTGGCCAGCAGCACACCAAAGACAGAATCAACGACCAGGGCCCTTAAAGCAAGATACACCAACACACATTACTGCCCCTATAACAATGGTCCTTCCTGAAAGCAGCAGACTACTACAGGGATACAAGCCATGAGAAAGTGGTGGACTCTGCAGGTTACAAGTTACTCCCCACCTGAACCAGCATAGCTGCATCAGAGTGAATTGGCGAGAGGCTAGATGAATCAGAGAGATTTCAGCATTGTAGCGTGAGACAGGCATGTGCACAGATGGGACTTGGTGACCTTAAAGGTCACACAGAAGGTTGACAGGCACCTGTGCAATGTTCTCCCAGCACTTCGAGACCCTCAAGGGTGATGCAGCCACGCTCTATAAATCCTGATTGATTGACTGATTGATTGGGTGTAAGATGCAGCCATGTGTGTAAAATCTGATCATCTATCTGAGAATAAAATGAGAGGTCTGTGAAAATGTAAGTTGATGACACTAGCCCCTCATCTGCAGAGTATAATTGGGCTTGGCAGATGCAGACCATGGTCCAGTGAGTGGGAGCAAGATCCACGAGATGAACCTGGATGTATCCATCTGCACCAGGTCCATGTAGGTTTATCTTAGACTGCGAGGAACAAGTAGGTCTTTGGAGGCATTCACTGATGCTCCGGGCTATGGTCCATGCCAGCTTTACTGTTATTTTTACAGTGACTGGTGCACGTTGGACTTATCTGAAGGACTGGTTTAATGAGGAATGGGTCAAATGTGCGTGATCTTCTGAGTAGGAATTCTTGTAGTATAGCAAGAGAAAATAAATGTGTTGAATTAACACTATTTGAAGACAGGATAATAACAAATGTCTAGCAGGTGAATCCATGGCAATACCTTTGCTAATCAGACATACTTTTGCAATGGCCAATCACATTGTGGATGACAATATCAATGACATCACATGCCCGTCACTGATTATGACTGTGGCTTGGAAATTTGAGCTTTCAAATCAGTGTGCAACCTATTTTTCCCTTTGTACTTATAGGGTCTTAGTGCCTCAGGCTGAGGCTATGTCTCTTTGCTTCTGAGGCACAACCTTGGATTCTTTAAGTGGCAGGGGAAATCCATTCTATTAGAGAGGGAGGCCCCAAACTGTGGCTTGCAACCAGTCACCAAAATATGCATGTCATTGCTCCAAACCCAGTGGCAGAAACTGTGTCACACTAACAGTGTGATTGACAAAGCACTGCCTCAATACCTGCAATCACAATGCAGCTTCCCCAATGGTGATTAGCTGTATGTAAACTCCATTCTGTCAGTCACATTGTTGGTGTGACACAATACATGTGGGAGCTGGAACTGACATTAGCTTAGGAGAGACATAGCATGAGTGTAATCTTTGAATGCGGCTGCTCTTTTGTCTGTGTGACTGTATATATATGTGTGTGTGTGTGTGTATGTGTGTGCATGCGTGTGTGTGTGTGTATGTGTGTGTGTATGTGGGAGGGTATGAATGTAATGTGCGCCCTTCTGGTATAATGCTGGTTGAATCGTTAAGAGGGAATTCTAAATCCTTTGTGGGTATCTATGACATGGTTTTGCCCATCGTGGTAAAATACTGGCCATGGAAAATGGATGGTAAGTCCATAACCTGAGTGACTGCACTGTGGTATTAGCTTGTAAAATCAGTCCGTGTCTGCTGCGTGCTGACTGAGATTAAGAGGTCTATTCCTTCAGCCTGCCCCGCCCGAGGATATAGTCATTCAGAACAAATAACAGGAAAGCTAATTGCAAGGAAGAGTGAGCAAAATAAAAGTACACACATGCGAAAGTATATATATATTTTATGAACAAGGAGGCCTTATGAAATTATATGTTCTGAACTGCGTGTGTCACCTGTGGCTTCTTATCATTAGTTAAGGGACTTGTAGGTAAAATGCACCATCTTGTCTTCATTTTCTCAAGGCTGGTGAACACATAAAACTCCCATGGATGGTCATAAACATTGCTTGAGTACCTCTTCAGGAGCTGTAGATGCATAGCAAATGTATCTTTCAATTGTGCTGCTACAGGCACTGATATTGACCATTTGTTTAAAAAAAAAAAAAAAAAAGGGAGTGGGTGGGAACCTCCTGTAGGAAGTTGGGCATGCTCACTTCTCTCGCTGGTATTCACACCACTCTTAAAGATCAATTGCTCCCTGTGTTGATTAGATCACAAGAAATTTCACACTTACGTAGATAAGAAGCTGCCAATCTGATCAACAGTCGAATGTTGGCGAATCATGTTTACAGGTGAAGGTGAATTAATAAGAGAACGGAAACCGAGAAACCACTTGGAGGAAATAAAATCAAGGCGAACAATTTTAAGGAAACATAATTGTAAGGAAATACAAGAAAACGAAAATTAAAGGAAACATTTCAAATGATAGATAATTTTAATAATGATTAAGAGTGAAGTTTACAGGTGGTGAGAAGTTTTTACGGTTCAGGGTTGAATGGAGGGTAGTGGTGTTGAGGCTTTTTTAGGTAGTGTTACAGCTGTAAGGGACTGAGTTTAGGGGTGGTGAAAGATTTTTAGGGTTCAGGAATTGGTGGATTTACGGGTGGTGAGGGGTTTTAGAGGACAGAGGTGGGTGGTTGTTATGGCCACAAAGAGTTTTAGGATTCCAGAATGGGTGGAGTTAAGGGTGGTGAAAGGTTTTAAGGGTTCTGGGGAGGGTGGATTTTTTATGTTCAAGGATGGGTGGAGTTTAGGGATAGTGAGGGTGTTTTAGGGTTCAGGGACAGGTAGAGTTTAGGGGTAAAAAGGATTTTTCAGGTTCTGGAACGGGTGTAGTTCAGGGATCAGGGGTGGGTGTAGTTCGTGTGTGGTGAGGGTTTTTTAGCGGTTAGGGGTGGGCATAGTTTAGGCATGGTGAGGGTTTGTGAGAATTCAGGTATGGGTGGAGTTTAGGGGTCAGTGGTGGGTGTGATTTGGGCCTAGTGAGGGTTTTTTAGGGTTCTGGGAAGGGTGGAGTTTAGGAGTAGTAGGGCTGTTAGGGTTGGTTGGAGTTTAGGACTCAGAGATGGGTGTAGTTTAGGAATAGTGAGAGTTTTTTAGGGGGCAGGGATGGCTAGTATTTAGGGGTTGTGAGGGGGTCTGAGGTGGATGGTTTTTAGGGGTTGTGAGGGTTAGTGGATTAAAAGCATCTGAAGTAACTGTTTGACAATGTAAAATAAATAAACCTGAAGTAATGTCTTGTAAAGTAAAGCACTGAAATAAATACCTTTGTCAAAATGTTTTTGAAAGACCTGCAATCATTGCACGTACACCATAAAAACTAAGCATTCAAAAGTCAATTTCGAAAAACAAACAATCAATGAATTGGTTTTAATGAAATTGTAAATGCCAGCCATCCTGCAAATTTCCATTAAACAGTTTTAGTGAAATGGTTTCTCAGTAATCCTATTCCATTATATCGGTTTTCTATGACATCACATACATCCATTTACAGGTATGGAGCTCAACATGTCAACACATTTGGTTTAGGTTGACAGATCAACAAAGTGCCTTATGAACTACTAGCAAATCAGGGAGGATTTTAGAAGTGGGATAGACAACTGACGTTCTTGAAACAGACCTTTGTATGTTTTCAGAAATACCACTACCAAATACCCCATTTCTTTTGATGTGTAACATTCACAGCTACAAATCCACTTTGTATATAAATTGGTCTAAGCCAATTTATATACAATAAATACACCAAAGCCTATTTTCAGCATAAAACTCTGTATAAATCATATGGTAATTAGTTTATTATTTGTTATATGCAATGCATCAGTTTATTTCTGTGCCGCACCCCTTGCAGCCAATGAATAAAGCCATTTTGCCATGATCTAATTATTGCACATACCCAAAGGCCAGATACAAAGTGCGATGAAAAATCCCCACATTTCAGTATTACTTCAGTATTCCAGTTAAAATGCTATGGGTTGTAGAATAACATTGACCTGTAACAGGGATATAATCCGTTGAGCTGCAGGGAGACGAAAGCTCCTGGAAGAGGGAGAAAACAGCAGGGCAAGGACTGACCACCTTCCACTCTTTAAAATCTCTGTCGCTTTCCCGAAAACCGGGGCAGATGGACAGAGAGTCTGGAGGAAGAAATTGAAACCAAGCAGTGAAAGCCCAGGAAATCATTACAGTCGCTTGCTAGGAAATCTGAAACACGTTCGTCTTTGCTGATCTGAATTTCTCATTTGTTTATTTAAATTTCTTTTTTTTTTTTTTAAAGAAAACCTTTAAAGACACCGAATTTGCCCACTCTCCTATTTTTCAGCGTGCCACAAAATCAATTTGAAATAGAAACGGCCCCTTCAGATCCGGGAATGCTTATTGAATATTCAGTATGAAGCAGCAATTACGTGCCAGTTACATTCTTAATGAGGATTTTATTTTATGCACACACAAAAAAGCATTAGAAAAGAAGAGTTAGGTCGGCTAATTATTTTTTAATTTTCTGGGAGTTTTTCATCCTGGGACAGGCTTCAATAGAATGAAGTAAAAGTTGCCTTCAATACCTGTTTTTGAGACTGCTGCTTAATTCATTGTTTACAGCATCGTATAATCAAGGTGCCTATTAAACAATGCTTCTTCACCATCCTTCTGCTTCCAATCTATACCTTATCCTTTCACCTCCTCAAAATAGGGCGTTCAGTCGCAAATATTGAGTGAACTTGTCTTCTTCTGCTGTATTAATACTTTTGGAAGGTAAATTGGGGAATAATGGTCCCACCCATCATACTTGACCGCTCAGCGTTAAGAATCTCGACTGACCTAGGTAATCATCCGGGCACACTGTAATATATGGCTGTCCACTCCTTCAAACTGCAGCTGAATGCCAATTCTTCAATGGAACTTTAAGCAGACTTGGGAGTGATTTCAAGATCTTTTTATGGGCTTAATTCATAAAACGTTTAGAATGTATCCAACTTAGTACAGCAAAAACTTCCATATAGGTTTGCAACTCAACTCCTGAACCACTGAATCTGGACTTGATGAATTTGTGACCCTGCGTCCTAATAATGACCATAGATTAGTCGTACATTTTGGGTTAGAGAAAGGAACATAGGTGGGCATAGTCTGAGGGGTAAGCAGGTTACCCTTGGTACCGAGATGAACACTAACAAAGTCGGAACTTTGAGATAATTAGCAAGCATTCAGAAAAGATATTGATTCCCAGTTTGCTCATTTAGCACGCAAGCCAAAATGTTAGACCAAATGAGTAAAGTGTGTCTAAAAAGCCCACAACTCGAAGCATTTTCAATGGATACATCAGAAGGATTTTCTCAAGGTGAAAAGAATATTTTCTACAAGAAGGAAAAATCACCAAACTTAGATGCATTTTCAATTTGACCGTCATAAATCTTCCATTATAGAGTTACTTATGTAAATGGAAATGTCCAATGTTCAAATATATATTGGTGCAAAGTCCATGGTAGTTTTGTGAAACAAAACAATTGCTTTATATCCTAAAAATTGTTGAGCTGCTCTTTTTTATTAATCCAATCCTCAGTTTTCAACACGCTCGTAGGCTTTAACCACAAAGCTCCAAAATTGCAACACTTGGCACTTTATTTATTTTGATTTAAGTAATAAACCATAAAAACATACTCGTCGTAAAATACAGTAAAATATCATAGGGTTATAAACATACATCATTAAAGGCCAAAGCTGATACTAAAGCTCTCCAATGTCGCAGCTAGGCCTTGTCAGGGCACACAGAGCGTGAGCGCACTGACTGCAGAAGCGGAGACGAACGGGACAAGAAACTACAGTTCCCGTCATCCGCTAGCGCTGTCAACGCACGCCCTGACGTTGCACGCTGTAAGACGTGCCGTCAGCAGAACCGGATAACAGGAGATGGCGCCTTCACGAAGACGCCGATTATCCTGTGGATTCCCGAGTACCAGGAAGTACGGTCGGGTAAGGGTGCGATCTCGCACCAACTGTTGTTCTTGTGCTTTGCTGTTTGGCGCTACGGAGGCTTCCAGAGCGCATATCCTCTCTTCCTCCCATTGGAGAGACACGTTATTTCCTACGGTCTCATGCGGGAGGAAATGCTGTTATTATTGCTTGTGTGAAACAAGAGAATGAGCATTGTCAACACTCTCACTTTGAGGCAAAAGCGGGAGCGCATGATTCATTTACGTTATTCCTGCATTAATAGGGATGACTAAAGTTCCTCCTAACACTGGTTTATGTTGAGGGCTTCCCAATTATTGGAGTTTTGATTTCTTCAGTGGTAGCGGATGAGAATTGCTGGCTACCTTTTGGAATGGCTGAATGACAAGCCAGAAACGCTATACTTATGTTTGATTGCCGTTAACATTGGCTTTTTGTGTTATACTTTCGTTCTTTAGGGAGATCTGTTGAGGGTGTCCAGTACTGAACTGATATAGTCCAGTGGGGTCAAGCACGTTCTATACGAAGGTATAAGCATTTCATTCAGAAGATCTTGAGTACAATAGAGGGTGTATTTCTCCATTTACTGTGTGACATGTTATTAACTAAACCTGTTTCTTCATTAGAATAGGAATGTGCTGTTACCTTGTACTCACCCTCACATCTCGCACGGCAGAAAGCCCTCCTTGTTTTCTTTACAGGTAGAGTGAGTTCCCCTTTTGTAGGGCCTTCTGTGACATAGTAGCTAAAGTTAAAACAGTGTTCTTTATAGTAAAAGCTGTTTTCTCTCTTTGTCTGTTCTCAGGTCTCCCTCCCCGCTGTTCCTACCCTTTCCTTCCCTCGCTTGACCATCCCACTAGTCCGAGAGGATTCATTCTATCCGGACTTGGGGCTGTCGAGAGGTGGACCCCTTTTTGCTTCAATCCGATCCTGAGGATAACCTGGTGACCGTGACAGAATAATCGGCCCACGTTTACTTATCCTCCTGGTCGGGTAGAATCTGGGATGGCGACGCTTGAAGACGTCCTTGCTGCACTAGTATTGGTGCAGTCAGAGCTGGCGACTTCATGTAATGAGACCGCCGCTTTACAAGCGAGGGTAGAGCGCATGCAGAGGAATCCTTTCGATGCAGGCAGCTCTTCCCTTCCTCAGGCTAGTGCAGTGGTAGTGAAAGTACCCTCACAGATCCCGTTGGCCCCTCCTGAGAGATATTACGGGGATATGCATAAAGTGCAGGTATTCCTAACCCAGGTAATGCTTCATTTCCATTGCAAACCCAAGATGTTTGTGACTAACCAAGCACGAGTCGCCTTCCTGATCTCCTACTTAGCAGGGACGCAGCACAATGGGCAGTCCCTATAGTCCGACGAGACGACCCTCTCCTCCATGACTGGGACACTTTCAAGGAGGAGTTTGAAAAGACATTTGATCGCAGGGCTGAAACATTTTCGGCAGATAAGGAGTTGCTTGAATTGAAGCAAGGTAGCAAGGATCTGTTGGTATACCTGAACTCCTTCTGACGATTGGTGGCTGAGACAGATTGGCCAGAGTCGAAACAAGCCACACTATTCTATCAAGGGCTCCGGGATGATCTGAAGGACGTTAAAGCGCAAGTGGACCCTCAACCTAGAACCTGTCCTGCGCTAATCGAACTAACATTGCGTTTGGATCATCGCTTGAAGGAACGCAGAGGTGACCACAGAAGAAGAGAACGGGTCCCTCAACGCTTTGACCAGCCAAAGACCTCCGAGCACGGATTGACTCCTTCTGAACCTATCGAGATAGGGGCGATCCGGGCCTCTCTCACCCCCAACGAATGAGAATACCGGCGGAAACAGGGACTGTGCTTATACTGCAGGAAGAAAGGGCATTACCTTCGAGAGTGCCCTGTTAAGCTGAGAAACAGTCGTCCCAGGTTTGGACAGGTGGCCGCAGTTGCAGCAGACAAGTCGTCGGAAAACCGATATGCTTGAGGAGTAAGGAAGGGGAATCCTTGAGCTTTAGTGAAATCCCTTCAGTGAAGAACGATTCCAGTGATAACCCCGAACACTTCTTCGTCAACATGGATATTGTTGTGGGTCAAGAAAAGAAACAGATCCAAGTCATGGTGGATTCTGTGGCCACTGGCTGCTTTATGGACGAAGATGAAGCCCTCAGATTAGGAGTGGAATTGGTTACAAAGAGCACCCCTGAACGTGTGTTTGCAGTGGATGGCAAACAATTGGAATCCGGTCCCATTCGGTTTAATACGAGGGAGCTCGAGGTATGGTACAAGGATGACCACTGCAAGTTCATTACCTTCAACGTCATCCAAGCACCCAAATACGGGGTGATTTTGGGGTTACCCTGGCTCCAGAAAAATGATCCATCCATTGATTGGCCTCACTTGACTTTGAAGATGGATTCTGGGTACTGCAGCACCCACTGCATATATCCCCCTACGGTTCCGTCCAAGGCTTTAGCGTTATGCCACCACATCGCCACGGCCGCGGAGAAAGAAGTGGATCTGCCCGGATGCTATCAGAAGTATGCTACAGTGTTTTGTGACAGCATGGCTGAGGTATTGCCCCCACACAGGATCTACGACTGCCAGATCGATCTTATACCGGGTGCAGTGGTTCCTTGCAGCAGGATATACGCCTTGACTGAACCCGAGAATCTACATCTAAGGCAGTACATAGATAAATACCTTTCTTTGGGTTTTATCCGTCACTCCAGGTCTCCTGCAGCTTCCCCTTTTTTTATACCTAAGGCCAATGGGGAGCTCAGGACATGCATCGACTTCAGAGCGTTGAACGCCATTACTGTGAAGAACCAGTACCCTCTCCCCTTGTGTCGGTATTGCTGGAACAAGTAAAGGGGGCTACGATCTACCCGAAACTCAACCTCCGAGGAGCCTACCATCTGGTTCGGATGTGAGAGGGGGACGAGTGGAAGACAGCGTTCAAGACTCGTTACGGGCTCTACGAATATCTTGTTATGCCTTTCGGCCTTTGTAATGCCCCAGCTGCTTTCCAGTTTTTCCTGAACGACGTCCTCCTGGAGTATCTGGATCGATTCGTGGTTGTCTACATAGACGACATTCTTGTCTTTTCCATAGACCCTGAGGAGCATAAGGAACACGTCAGGATTGTCTTACAGGCCTTGCAAAGAAACCACCTCTTTTGTAAGATCAGTAAGTGTGAGTTTCATGTAACCACCGTGGAGTTCTTGGGGGTCATGCTCACCCCGGCAGGCCAAATCATGGCTGAGAGGAAGGTGACAGCCATTACTGAATGGCCCGGTCCAAAGAATGTACGTGACATACAATGCTTTCTGGGCTTCGCCAATTTTTACAGGCGTTTTATTAATCATTTCTCTACCATGGTGGCCCCAGTTACACGCCTGTTAAGGAAGAACGTGTCCTTCCAGTGGGATGAAGAAGCTCAAACCGCCTTTGAAGCACTTAAGGCAGCCTTTTCCTCCGCTCCTATCTTGGCCCACGCTGATCCTGAATTGCCATTCATCGTAGAAGCCGACGCCTCCGACGTAGCAGTAGGAGCCGTCCTTTCACAAAGACATCCTTCCACAGGGCAGTTGCATCCAGTCGCCTTCATGTCTCGTAAGCTGAACAGTGCGGAGAGAAACTATACTGTCGCTGAAAAGGAGCTATTGGCCATTAAGGACGCCTTTTGGAATGGAGGCATTGGATAAAAGGAGCAAAACACCAAGTCACTGTTTACACAGATCACCGCAACTTGCAGTTCATGAAATCCTCCAGGCAGCTTTCTCCTCGTCAGCTAAGGTGGATGATGTTCTTCGCTGAATACCACTTTGTCATCACCTTTAGGCCCGGCCGAGACAACAAGAAAGCAGATGCCCTGACCAGACAAACCACTCAAACAGAAGGTATAATGAACCCAGAAAGAGCAATCATCGCACCTGACCAAGTAGTCTGTGTAACCCATACAAATGACTTCCTACAGAAGGTAAAGAGAGGAATACAGACTGCCACTTGGAGAGCCTGGCTCAGACATCATCCCGAATGGAGACTGCGACAAGGCATTCCCATGAAAGGAAATCAAGTCCTATTACCCACCAAGGAAGTAAGACAGCAAGTCTTTCACTGGTGCCATATCCTCCCGTGTGCTGGACATTGCGGTGGCCAAAAAACCATGGAAAACACACTACGTCAATTTTGGTGGCCCTCTCTCCGCAGGGACATAATACTGTGGGTCAAGGGGTGTGAAGTCTGTGCTCAAATGAAGACTGATAAACGCAAATCTCAAGGCCTCTTTACGGCCTTTGCACACTCCGGAAAACCCATGGGAACAATGGTCGGTAGACTTTATAGTCGGGTTACCTAGAGACCAAGGGCATACAGTCATCTTGGTGGTTGTGGACTACTTGACTAAAATGGGACACTTTATACCCTGCAAACAGCTCCCTACTGCAGGACAGTTAGCATCCCTACTGTTAGTCAACCTAGTCAGGTTACATGGGCTACCGCGTACTATCGTGTCAGACAGGGGCTCACAATTTACAGCAATATTCTGGAGGGTTTGGTGTTCTAGGTTGAGCATTTCGTCCGCTCTGTCCACCAGTTTCCATCCGCAAACTGATGGCCAGACGGAACGGTTGAACCAGACCCTTAAACAATTCCTGCGATGCTACGTAGACACAAACACGGAAGCTTGGGTGGACTGGTTGTGGATAGCCGAGATTGCTTATAATAATGCATTACACAGCTCTACACGCCACTCACCTTTTTACAGTTCTTATGGTTTCCACCCTCGTTTTATTCCTTTTGTAGCGCCCAGTCACACACTTAAACTCCCCGAAGTACAACAGAGGGTAGGGCACATCAGTCGAGCATTGCTTGACACCACCCAACATCTCCAGCATGCTAAAGTACTGTACAAAAGGCAGGCAGAGAAGCATCGGAGGCCCGCTCCGGAATACAAGAAGGGGGACTTGGTCTGGCTCTCTACGAGAAACATAAGATTCAAGAGGCATAGCTTCCTAAATCCCAAGTTCATTGGCCCCTACAGGGTCCTTAAGCAGGTGGGGCCGGTGGCTGTACAGCTACGTTTGCCGGCGCACTTCCGGATACATCCGGTCTTTCATGTCTCTCTCCTGAAGCCTTCCTTCTGCCCGGTTAAAAGGCGGCCTGTTCCGTTGTGGGTGGATCATGACAAGGAGTATGAGGTCAAGGGTGTTGTGGACTCCAGGATCACCCGGAAGAAACTATGGTACTTGGTGTCCTGGAAAGGTTATGATTCCGAGGAAGACTCCTGGGAACCGGCCTCCTCTGTACATGCTCCCCGGCTGGTAGTGGCTTTTCATAGGAGGTTCCCGGATAAACCTTGCTCCTGTCAGTGCTCTCCGAAGGGGGGATGTACTGTCAGGGCACACAGAGCGTGAGCGCACTGACTGCGGAAGCGGAGACGAACGGGACAAGAAACTACAGTTCCCGTCATCCACTAGTGCTGTCAACGCACGCGCTGACGTTGCACGCTGTAATACGTGCCGTCAGCAGAACCGGATAACAGGAGATGGCGCCTTCACGAAGACGCCGATTATCCTGTGGATTCCCGAGTACCAGGAAGTACGGTCGGGTAAGGGTGCGATCTCGCACCAACTGTTGTTCTTGTGCTTTGCTGTTTGGCGCTACGGAGGCTTCCAGAGCGCATATCCTCTCTTCCTCCCGTTGGAGAGACACGTTATTTCCTACGGTCTCATGCGGGAGGAAATGCTGTTATTATTGCTTGTGTGAAACAAGAGAATGAGCATTGTCAACACTCTCGCTTTGAGGCAAAAGCGGGATCGCATGATTCATTTACGTTATTCCTGCATTAATAGGGATGACTAAAGTTCCTCCTAACACTGGTTTATGTTGAGGGCTTCCCAATTATTGGAGTTTGATTTCTTCAGTGGTAGCGGATGAGAATTGCTGGCTACCTTTTGGAATGGCTGAATGACAAGCCAGAAACGCTATACTTATGTTTGATTGCCGTTAACATTGGCTTTTTGTGTTATACTTTCGTTCTTTAGGGGAGATCTGTTGAGGGTGTCCAGTACTGAACTGATATAGTCCAGTGGGGTCAAGCACGTTCTATACGAAGGTATAAGCATTTCATTCAGAAGATCTTGAGTACAATAGAGGGTGTATTTCTCCATTTACTGTGTGACATGTTATTAACTAAACCTGTTTCTTCATTAGAATAGGAATGTGCTGTTACCTTGTACTCACCCTCACATCTCGCCCGGCAGAAAGCCCTCCTTGTTTTCTTTACTGGTAGAGTGAGTTCCCCTTTGTAGGGCCTTCTGTGACATAGTAGCTAAAGTTAAAACAGTTTTCTTTATAGTAAAGCTGTTTTCTCTCTTTGTCTGTTCTCAGGTCTCCCTCCCTGCTGTTCCTACCCTTTCCTTCCCTCGCTTGACCATCCCACTAGTCTGAGAGGATTAATTCTATCCGGACTTGGGGCTGTCGAGAGGTGGACCCCTTTTTGCTTCAATCCGATCCTGAGGATAACCTGGTGACCGTGACAGGCCTATAGAGATAGAGAAGTCATAAAAACAAATAAAATACATGTATTAAAAACACTTGCCCATAAACAAGATAAATCAAGGTAATAGACCATGGATACACAGTACAGGGCATGAATAAATTTAAAACAACAAAGAACACCTGAGCTGAAGTGGGAGTTTGAGGAATGTGACCTCTCTAAAGCAAACCTTAGGACGTTTGGGGAGTCTGTAGATACAAAAGAGCCAGGATGTGCCTCTCAACAGGGGAAATACACAGCTCCTGGCATAACAATTATAAGACCCGCAATAGAAAGTAAAATGGGCAATAGTTTGCAGGTATCGCTCATCGCAGTGACCGATCAGGATTTCCTTTGGGTTGAAGTGACCCAAAGGGAACGAAAGTTGGCACCCCATCAGACCCAGCCTGAGCCTAGTAAGAACGGCCCTGTCCCAAGCACTCGATACCATGCCTAAATATAGTTCCATCCCAAGGTTGTTTGTACAGCCACATACTCTTTATTTGCAGGTTTCTGCAGTTCACAGTCCTCCCTTTCACTGTTCAGACGTTCCCATAAGGCATCCTGAGCCATGTTTTATCCATAGCGATAAGATGACCAGGTGAAGTACAGATATCCGATCTGCCCAGCTTGCAACACATGTCCCTCACATATCCCAGCCTCGGAATGTGGAGGCCCATGCCACATCCAAGGCAGTCCAAAATTATATCTCTGTCCAGCGAGGCCTCCTGGTTTCGTCAAATGGAACACCATAACATTAGAGGAGCCAATTTAATGACATCCTGCACAAACAGTAGGCCTAGTTCTTCATGGACGGCATAACTAGTTGACCCTGGAGACACGCCCAATAGGCATCTACAAATCCTGTTCTCCTCGGCTTGGCGACTTTACACCCCCACAATCCAGTGCCATAGGTGAGGTGAGGTAAGCTTTTCCTAGCATAGATCTCAGCTAAGGCTGTGACTGACTTACTACCTATTTTGGACACCAGGCTAAATAGGAAACCCTCAGAATTATAGAACTTCAGGCATCTGCTTCTAACGGGGTCCCCAGTATCCATGTGAGTCAAAAATAACACCCAAATAAGGGAATTCATAGGTTAAACCCAGGGAGGTACCTTGAAGCACAAAACGATGGGATTTCACACACTTCTACCCGCATAGCATCACAAGCATTTTGGACTGATCTGTATGCAGCCCTAAGCTGCCCATAAAATCGGCAAAAGTATTTACTAAAGCCTGAAGGCCATTTGGAGTTCAGGACATTAAAATGGAGACGTCGGCATATACAAGGACAGGGACCCATCTGCCCTTGACAGTTGGCGAGTCCCTGCCCATAGTCGACAGCACTGCCTCCAGCCCATTAATATAATAAATGAACAGGATCAGGGTGAGTACACACCCCTGCCACACCCCATGTCCCAGCCCAAAACTCTCAGTGCATTCTCCCCCCTACCCAAATCTAACGTGAGCACTCAGATCATAATGGAGGACTCGCAAAAAGGCCACCGGGCCCGAGTAAAGCCCCAAGAAAAGGAGAACTTCCCAAAGTTTAGACCTGACAACGCTATCAAAAGTGCTTGCTAGGTCCATAAAAGAGACACGGGGTCGAGATTTGGCCAAGGTGTATTTGCTAACAAGGAGTTGGAGATTTAACATTGCTCCGTGGTCCCCAGCCCAGACATAAAGCCGTACTGAACATCGGCAATGATGTTGTTTCCCAGGACTGGATCCTATCCACAACAACCCTGCCAATGATCTTTACAGCAGAGTCAATAAGGGAGATGGGTCTATAACAACAAGTAGAAGCCCTATCCCCCTTCTTGAAGATGGGAACAATAATGGCAGAGAGCCATGTCCTTAGCAACTCTACCTGACAAGCCGTATTGGAATAATTCCTTTGAATCGGGGCCTAGACATTCATCTCCTGTTTATACAAATCCATGGGAACTCCATCAGGCCCAGAGGCTTTATGCATGGGGCTCTTATGGATCGCATCAACCACCTCCCCAACGATGAACTCACTATCAAGAGGGAAAGATGGCAGGGGTGCCACAAGTTCAGAACGGTCATTCAAATGTTAGACCTGCTGAAATGTGTACCCAAGGAATCTGCGCTAATATTGTCACACAAACAGTTAAAATCATTATCAAACCGCTGGACATGGTTTACCGTCTCCTAAGACCTGGGTTACCTGATTTACAGGTCAGGGTCAGGGTGCATTACATTTCCTCCTTAAGTTCGGCCTTCCTTCTCCAAATGGGAAGCCTATACACCCTTCTACAGGCTGTGGCTTCATCCATGGTCCAAGGGATGGTTTTCAAGGCCCGCATTAAGCATCTGTTAGCTTCCCTGCAGTCCTTATAAAACCACTGTGTTGGTACTTAGAAGGATGGGTGGACCTCATCAGTAAGTTTTTGATAATAGACCCTAAGAGGTCAAAGGCATGGGTCCTACTGGCCAAGGGGTAGGATAAGTGCAAACAATCGAAAATCCTACCCAGGTGTTCTGCACAAAACCTGCACATGACTTCACCCATATTAGCCAACTTCCAGGCCAGTCTCAGCCCAATTGCGACTTGGTTGGAAATGAATACCTCCCACAGCCATCTTGCGCACACCAGGATTCGGGCAGAGCAAAGTAACAACAAGTGGGTTGTGGTCACTAAAAGAAATGGGAATGACTTTACCCTCTCACACTTGGTCAAGAATATCCCTACTGACAATTATGGTGAATCCTGCACCCCCAACAAAAGTGGGAGATATTAAGTATGGGGAGCGACCCGCTCAAATGCATTGCACAGGTCAGATCTGGCCAAGTAAAAAATGAGCTGTTGCCCTCCATTGTCGCTAGGCTGAGTCACAGCTTCACTATCATACAAATCTGGGGGAAAAGCCTCCAAATCTCAGCCCCTAGTCACCCCTGAACCCAATTTGGCACTAAAATCACCTGCCATTCAGCACTTAAAGTTGACCAGTGAGATTAGTATTCCCCTTTGTTAGCCAACTTCTTGCTTAGATTTTGACACAGTATTTGGTCTTCCCTAAAGCCATACTATTCAGGCTATCATTCCTAGTGGCATGAGTTTGAATCCCTGGACGATTTAAGTGATAATATGGATTCCATTGAAATAATAACAAACACTAATTATTAAGTGTGAAAAAGCACAAGTTTGTATGGTGTGCTATAAAATGGTTACTAATAGTCGAAATACACATATACACTAACATACTTAATGTATCTGCAGAACACACTCAGACCTTCCTATTTCACACTCACAGAGAATTTTTAAAAAAGTAAAACATTTTCATATCTTGGTTTATTTCTTGACCAACTTGTAACATGACATGTATAGAATAGCTTTCTTCTGGCTGAATGGGTACTGAGTCTGGTGGAAGGTGTGAGTGTGCACCTATATTCCCAAACCAGTTCTGACTCCTTCCTCCAGCCAGGAGACAGCATGAACAAAAGAAACTGCTGATTTTCATTGAAGGGAAACATTTGGAATCAGTGTGTTGATGGTAAAAGAGCTTGCAATCTTATCAGACTCTAAACCGGTTCAGACACAACAAAAGCTGCCAGAACAGGAATCTCTCTGGTTCTGTCTAACAATGATAAGCCCTTACAATTTCATGTAGGCCATAAGCTTCACAGAGATTGAGGGGCCGATTCCGATCTCGGCCGGTAGGGCTCCGAATCGGATTCGGCTTAACCGGATCCGATCCGGAGCCCTATTGCCCGACCGATTCGTACGCGCGTCCGGGCGAGCGAGTACGATGCGAAATCGCCGACCGACTCGTCCGGGCGTCCCGACCGCTCCGACCGACTCGTTCCCGGTCTAACCAGCACCGACTGACTCGCTCGGACTCCGACTCGCACCGCGCAATGGAGATGTTCCCCGGCCGGGTAAGTACGATGCGCGCCGCGAGCAGTCCGACCGAGCCGCGCACTCCGGCTCCAAAGAGCAGTCGGAGCCGTACTTTGGGGGTCTGTGTCGGACCCCCTGTACGCTGTAGCCGCGCGAGTCGCACACAGGGGGACCCATGGGTCCCCCTACCTGTGCGTGCACGGCGCGAGTCGCTTCGCCGCGTACATGCTGTAGGGGGCGCTCTTGTCCGCCTCGCACCCATTGAGTCAATGGGAGCCCGCGTACGCGTTGAACGACAGGCTCCCATTGACTTCAATGGGAGTCCGACCGACTCGAGTCCGATGGCATACGTGCGCATCGTACTCGTTCGGTCGGGCTGCACGGGTCCGATTCGGTCGGAAATCTCTCCGGGTCCGGCTCGGTCGGAGAGATTTCCGGCCCGAATCGGAATCGGCCCCATAGTCTCTTTGGGCAGGTGGCCCACGGGTAGGCGTTGGAGCCACCTGCCCAATAGGGATTGAGGGACCTATGTTGCAGTCCCGTACCACATTGCTTTAGATGGGACTCTGTCCTCAATACTGAAAGTCTCTCAGTATCCAATGAGGAGTTTATATGATCTTTTGTTATCGACATATGAAGTGAAAAGCACAAAGATGGTATGACTGGAGTGACTTCGGAAAATTGTGTGAAAATGGAAGGAAGGAATTGAAGAAATGTGATCAGTGCTCCTAGTGATAGCAGCCTTATTTCGTGAATATGGAAGAGCTTCCCTAAACTGTATGGCACTATGGCTTCACCCTCAACTCCTTTTAGACCAAATGCTTCCTCCTAAAGTAATTCAGAACACAGTCTGACGGAGTTGAAATTCTAATACGTAAAAGAATGGATGATGCAATTACCTTTATTGCCAGACTCAATTACTGCAAGGCATATTCAGATTACCCTGTCTGTAGGGGAACATGCGATTCAATATGCTATAGCTCTGTCCAATGCATTTTGAGCCGTTTCCATTTTGCAGCAGCTTAATACCAGCTCTGAGCTGGTGCAAGTCAGGAGCGATCTCTGACAAAGTTGTTTAACACAAGCACATCTCTTCCTAATGTCACTGTGCCTCATTTTAAATAGTTGCACACCGCTACGCACAATGAATTGAGCCTATTACTAATGTACCTTTGCAGGTTACAGTAGCTGCGTGTGACCATCAACCAGTGTCACATGTCAGTGCTATCAGGAAAATGCTCTTAACTTCTGCGTAACCTTATATTAGCACTTCTCCTGTTGTAATGTGTTCGACCTGTCATCCTTAGGGTGGTCTTTCTTCAAACCTTTTGCCTGCTTACCTCCACTTTTTGCTGTATCGTTTTGTTGGCCTTAGGACTCTGGACACTTTACCACTGTTGACCAGTGCTAAAGTGTCTGTGCTTCTCCCCTAAACATGGTGGCATTGGTGTATACATGATTGGCATATTTAATTTACCTATAAGTCCTTTGTAAAGTGGTATACCATATACCCAGGGCCTGTCATCTAAATGCTACTTGTGGGTCTGTACCACCCACACAAGTAGCCCTTCAAACCTGTCTCAGGCCTGCCATTGCACGGCCTATGTTGCAGTTTACTGCCACTTTGACTTGGCATTTGAAACCCCTTGCAAAGCCTTTGACTCCCCTTTTATTACACACAAGTCCCCCCTAATATAGGCACCAGGTAGCCCTAAGGGCAGAGTGCTGTGTGTGTAAAAGGTAGGGCATGTACTGTTAAGTTTTACATGTCCTGGTGGTGACAAACAGCTACAGTTGTTTTTCATTCCTATGAGGCCTACTCCTCTCTTAGGCTAGCACTGGGAATGCTTTAAAACACTTTTTAGCTGTAATTCCAGATTAGAAAGTAGTAGCTAAATCATGTTTCATATCTTTTGAATGGCAAAGTTGGATTTGACATTACTATATTAGAAATGCCACTTTTTGAAAGTAGACATTTCTATGCTCTTAACTTTCCTCTGCGTGCCTATAGCCTGTCTCCAATACACGTCTGGGCTGGGTGACAGCTACACTTTGTGCAGTCCCTCTAGACAGCCACAAGCACAGGAAGTGTGGGTGTGACAGAGAACTCATCTGCATTAATCTACATTCTGATAGCTCTTCCTGGGCAGGAAGAGAGAGGGGGAGCTGACACTTACACCTGAATAGGCAGTGTCCTGTGTCCCACACAAAGGGGAGCTTACCCTCTGTAGACAGCCTGACAGACAGGGATGGGATAGAAGGGGACCTGTGCACTTCAAGAGCCTGCTTTGAAGTCATCCCCACTTCCAAGGCACATTTGGGTATAAGTACTGGGGCTCTGACCCAACAAGACAGTACACTTATGGACCTGTGGAGAACTCTGCCAAGAGTAAGGACTGCTGTGCCACAAGGATTGCCACTCTGCCTGACTGCTGCTCTGGAGAAATTGCTTTTTGCTTTGCTGAGCTGCCCTGCTGCCTGTTGATCTCTGCCCTGCTGAGGATAAAGACTAGACCCATCTCACTTGAACCCAGAGAGACTCCAAGGGCTTGACTGCTTAACTCTTGTTCTGAAGTCTCTGGGCCATCAAGGACTTCATGCAACACTGAAACAGCAGCTGGACTCTGCCATCTGTGAGTCCTGTCCTGCCAAGTGGTGCCAATCCAGTCCTGGGCCCTTTAAAGGTGATTTCCCCTGTCTAGAACTATCAGAATCGACACAGTGACGTCTTTGCGCTGATCGGAACCGATGCAGTGCCCTTCGACGCCGATGCAGGGCCATTCCGAGGGCATCCCTTTGCAGCTCGACAACAGTGCGGGACCCAACTGAGAGGTTCTACGACAATGCAGAGCATGCATCCTAAGAGGTTTTATGATGAAGTGGGACCAGACTGCGAGGCTCGACGACATTGCATTGACCCAACTGCGTGAATCAGAACCAATGCAATGAGACTTCGACGCCGGCGCTTGCTCCATCCAAGGTCCTTTTTTCAGCGGGCCCCTTGTGGGTCCTGTAGCCGGCCTACCCTCCAACATGGTGAGCCTGAACTTTGGATTTACCCCATTACAGCATGACCACAAGAAAACCCTAAGCGCTATTTGACTCTAAGCACAACGTTTTGATTTATTCTTTAAAAATTCATAACTCCGGTTCTACTTATTGAATTTGTTGTTTTGGTCTAATTTTGCCCACAACAATATTATCTATTTTTCTAAACCTGTATGGAGTATTTTTGTTGTTTTTTCATTGTGTTACTGTGTGTGTGTTCCACAAATACTTTACACATTACCTCTTTAGATAAGCCTAATTGATCTGTGCCAAGCTACCAGAGTGTGAGCACAGGTTGTCTTTTTATGTCTGTCTAGCTTACCCTGACTAGGATTGTGGTCCCTGCTTGGACAGGGTACAAACCTCTGCCAACTAGAGAGAGACACAGTTTTTTTTTTTTTTTTTTTAAATTCTTTTTATTAACATTGCTCATGTTCAAGCGGGTTACACAGCGGTAGTTCGCAATATATTCACAGGGATCACAGTTCATCACATTTTTTTTTTTTTTTAACATGCATGGAAATGCCGAGAAGGGATTGCAACAGTCCTCTATCCCATCCCCTCCTGTACAGCTCGAAACCGTTGCCAGGGACCCCACACCTTCCTCCATTTATTCACAGATCCCCGGGACCTGTAGACCGTTTCCTCCGCCCTCTGGCACCAATCCAGGTCACAGAGCCACTGATCCCACGAGGGGGCGCCTGCGCCTCCCAGTACCTGGCAATATGTGCGTTTAGCCACCCCTGCTGCCAGCCCCAACCAAATCTCATTATGACGTGTCCAGTCCGTGGCACCTTTGATCATGAGCAAGAGCCACTTGGGCTCCAGTGGGACCGGGGCCCGCACTACCCCCTCCATCGTTTGCGTCACCCTGGTCCAAAACGGAATTATGAATGGGCAATCCCATAGAATGTGGTAAAAGGAGCCCTCCCTTGACAGCCCCTCACACACAAGGGTGACAGAGTCCTACCCCAGGAGAACAGGTGGGTGCGGGGATAGTAGACCCTGTGGAGTATTTTTAGCTGCACAAGGCGGAATCGTGGCCGGATCGCTACCTCGCGGGGGCTCTGCAGGGCGTCTTGCCAGTCATCGTCATCTAGTGCTCCAATGTCTCCCTCCCATCTCGCCCGCAGGGGTCCCAAGGGGTCCGGCATGTTATTAATAAGTTTTCGGTAAATCGTTGACGTGGGCTTCGTTAGAATGGGGTCGAGAAGGAGCCTGTCCTCCATAGGGGAGTATTCCGGGATGGAAGTGCCAGCACGGATGTGGGCCCGCAAGGCATGTATGAGGCGCAGGTAATGGTAGTGCTGGGAATCATGGAGTTGATACTCTTTTTCAGAGCCGCAAAGGGAACCGGGCCCCCCTTCCACACATCCCCGAGATGCTCAATGCCGATCAGTTTCCACCCCTGTAGCCGGATAGTCCCGTCACCTCCTTTAGCCGATCGCCCGTCCAAAGCGGGGTCTGTCCCGTTAGGGTGTTCGTCCAGCCCAAGAACTTGTTGGCCTCCCTCCAACAGTGGAATACCACCCCAGTATGCGCGGGTAGATTACGACTCCGCCCGCGGGAGTAGAGATACGGCTCACAGGTTCCTCCAACCATCGCGTGCCTATCCATTCTGTAAGCTGGCTCCGAGGCCGGCGTATAGATCCAGTCTTTGACCACCTGCAACTGAGCTGCCCAATAATAGAGTCGCACGTCCGGGAGGGCCAGCCCCCGTCGTACACCCCCGCGTAGCTTCTGCAACGCAATTCTCGGGTTGCCGCCGTCCCAAAGTAACGTCCGCAGCTCCCGGGAGATACGCTTAAATGTCGCCGTCGGGACCAGGTACGGTGTGTTTTGGAGGATATATAAGAGTCGTGGCAGCGCCAGCATTTTAAAGAGCGCCGCGCGCCCATCAAGGACAAGGGCAAGGACCTCCAGTGTCCAATGTCCACCCCCAGCCTCATCAGTTGAGGCTCCAAATTTCGGGCGAAGAACTCCCCGCGTCCCTGGTGACGTACACTCCCAAATACCTGAATCCAGCAGTCTCCAGCGATGCCGGGCAATCCCGCGGTATGCGAGGAGGTGGACCCGACAGAGGGTAAACCACCGATTTGGTCCAATTAATCGAGTAGCCAGAGTAGCTACCGAAAAGGGCGAAAAGGTGGAGGGCCCGCGCCATGGACTGGTAGGGTCGGGCCATGTACAGGACAATATCGTCAGCGTATAGAGAAATACGCTCCTCCCATTCATCCGTGAGTGCCAGGCCCCAAAAGGCCCTATCTCTTCTGAGCCAATGCGCGAGCGGCTCCAGGGCGAGGGCAAACAGGAGCGGTGACAGGGGGCAGCCCTGCCTAGTGCCCCTATACAGGGCAAAAGCACGGGACGTAGCCCCATTGACCTCACCCTTGCCATCGGCTGCATGTACAGGAGTCTCACCCAGCTACTGAACACGGGGCCCAATCCCAGTCTATTCAGTACCATAAATAGGTATGGCCATTCGATGCTATCAAAGGCCATTGAGGCGTCCAGCGCCATCAATGCCGTCTGCGTATGTCCCACGTCTTTAGTCATGTGCAGAATACCATAGAGCCTCCGCAGGTTGTGCCTAGTGCTCCTGTGGGGCATAAACCCGACTGGTCTACATGCACGAGGTCGGGCAGTACAGATAGCAGTCTTGTCGCCAAGACCTTGGCCAAGACCTTCGCCTCCACGTTCAGGAGGGAGATAGGCCGATAGGATGAGCAGCAGTCCGCCGGTTTCCCGGCTTTATGAATAACCACAATTGTGGCCTCTCTCTGGTCAGGCGGAAGCACGCCTACCTCCCGTGCCTCAAGGAACATACGTCGCATGGGCTCCAGTACCACACTCGCCTGTTTCTTATAGATTTCGACCGGGAGTCCGTTGGGTCCCTGCGCCTTGCCGGACTGAAGGGCATTAAGGGCTTCTCCCAGCTCTGCTCTTGTGAGGTCTGCATCCAGACACTCCGTTTGTTCCTGGGATAGCATAGGCAACGCAAAGTCTTGCAGGAATTCTTCACAGTCTCTCTCGGTTCTGGTACACACTGGGGTATACACTCCTTCATAGTAGGACGCAAAAGCCTCCGCTATAGCCGCACTCGTGGAGGCCAGGGCCCCGGAACCATCCCGCACCTCCGTAACCCAGGAACGTTCCCTGTCCCGAGCGCTCCAGCCACGCGAGAAGCTTCATACTCTTGTCACCTGCATCATATATCCGATGCTGCGTGGCAAGGAGTAGGCACGTGCCTCACCCTCCGCTAGCGAGCGAAGTTCCCTGTGCTTCAGGGCCAAAGCATGATTGCGCTCCGGCGAGGGCGATGCACTTGCCTCTCGCTCCATAGACTCGATTTCGCGCTCCAGCTGCTGAATCTGCAGCGATTCCTCTTTTTTGGGCACCGATCAAGGCCTGGGCCTGTCCCCTCAGGACCGTCTTGTATGCCTCCCACAACGTTAGCTGGGAGGTAACCGACCCCTGATTGTCGGAGAAATAGTTCGCAGAGCCTTCCCGAAGCTTATCCGTGATCGACGTGTCAGTTAACCGCCACGGATCTATTCGCGGGAATGCGGCCCTGTCCACCACCGTCCCCCGAAGGGTAACACCCACCGGAGAGTGGTCCGATATGCCGCGCGCCATAATACTCGGGTCTACAAAATCTCCCAGCTGATCCCCCGCGTGAAAATATAGTCCAACTCTCGAGAAGGAGCCATGTCTGGCCGAATAAAAGGTGTAGAGTCTGCGGGCTGGGAACCGAGTTCGCCATATGTCGCATAGGCCCATGGCAGCCGTGAAGCCCCGCAGGCCCGCCTCCCCTCCACTGGCTCGTCTGTCGCCTGACCGGTCTAGTTCGACGTCCATTACCGCGTTGGTGTCGCCCCCAGGATCAGAGTGCCGTTGGGGAGGTTCGCCAAATGTGTCCCCAGTTTCTTGTAGAGTGTAGCATGCAGGCCGGGCGGGATGTAACAGGAGCACAGGAGCACCGTACGCCCTTCCCATCTCACCGCCACCGCCACGAAGCACCCAGCGTCTTCCACCCAGGAATTTAAGACAGTTATTGGCAAACTCCTACGGACCAGTATCCCCACCCCCTCGAGCCGGACGTGAATCCGGAGTGGGCTACCATCTTATACCCGAATCTATCTAAGGCCCTGCAATTATTACCCCGGAGGTGGGTTTCCTGCAGGAGCACCACATCTGGAGAGTGGCGTTTCAGGTGCTGCAGTACTAGAGTTCTCTTGATCTTGTTGCCCATCCCATTGACATTCCATGTCCATATTTTAATCTTAGCCTGATCCCCCATCCCCACTGTGAATCCACATCCTCAACGGATTTCCACCCCGCCACTGCGCAGCGCCCCCACAGTACCACAACATTAACATAAATATATTGACATGAGCTAAACTGAAACTTCCCATCAACCCCATCCCACCCCCCAGTCTGTCCCCCCTCCCTGCCTCCCTGCTAAGTGGGCCCCCAACCCCCACCTTAAAAACTTGCAGAGTGCCTGTCGCCCAAATAATCCCATTTCAACTAACTGAGGGAACGTAAGCCCACAACTCGCAGAAACTGGCACAACTGACTGTCGGATTTCCACCCCTTTAAACAAGAAATTAGCCCCCACCCTCCCCCCTCTCCCAAACCCCAGCGGGCCAATGCCTAGAGCCCTTGGAGCGAGCAATCCACGCCGGCCAGCGCGGTCACTCACAGTCACGGAGACGTTCAAAATCTTTATGCAGCCTGACTAGTGGCCCCCGCCCATCAGGGCCCAAGAGACGTGCGCCATTGCCCGCCTCCCCATGTAGAGCCCTCAGTGCGGCTTGTGTCCCCATCAGTCCTCCGGTGGCGGACGTTCACGCCTCCTGACTCCTCGGGCCGGTGCTGCAGCTCTCTCAGCCTCACGAGTTGTCGTTGGAGGTCCGGCGCCGTGCCGCACTCCTGGCGGCCCACGGTCCGCCATCCCTCCATCCAGTCGCCGCCTCCGTCGGAGAATCAAAAAGTACACCGTTTCCCCATCCAGGATCTTGAGCCGTGCTGGAAAGAGCATCATGTACCGCACTCCCTGGTCCCTAAGGGCTCGCTTGACGCCTTCAAAGGACCTGCGCTGGCGCTGGACCTGCAGAGTGAAGTCCGGGAAAACCGGATCGTCGCGTTCTCCAGTCGTAGGTCCCCGGTGGTACGTGAAGCCTGCAGGATGGCATCCCGGTCCCGGTAGTTCAGGAACCGGGCAATGATGGTGCGCGGAGGGGCCCCAGGCTTAGGCCTCCCCATTGCGCGATGGGCCCTTTCGACAGAGAAGAATTTTGAGAGACGCTTGGGCTTAAGGTGTTGCAGTATCAGATCCTCAACAAAACAATCCATGGACGGCCCTTCCAGTCCCTCCGGCACCCCTACGATGCGGACGTTGTTGCGCCGCGCCCGGCCTTCCTGATCCTCCAGGCGGGCTACGACGTCACTCCTGGGCCTTCACCAGCGTTGCGACCCGCTCCTCCAGCTTCTTCGTTCTGCCCTGTAAATTTCCAATGCCACTCTCCGTCTCGGCCACCCCTGCCCGACATAGACCGGAAGTCGGCCCGGAGGAGGTTAACCTCCTCCGTGACCGAGTCCAGTTTGGGCTCCATTGTGCCACGCATGTCTCTGATGGCCTGCATTATGTCTCCTGAGTGACGGGTCCGATCCTCCGTCCGCGTCGTCACCCTGTTGTCCCCCATCGCGGAGGCCCTCTCCCTTCCCCATAGCCACTGTGTATTTATCGATCTGGTTGGCTTGGTTCGGAAGGGGCGGCTTATGCCGACCCATTGCCGTAGATGAAGCCGTGGGCGGGAGGGCTCACACGTCTGGCCCCTTGTCCCTGTCGCAGTCGTCCAACCGCAGGCCGGAGGGACCGCCCAGTCCACCCCCGGTCCTCCGCCACTTCAGCCGTGAGGGACACCAACGCCACTCCCGCTCAGGCCGCACGCCGACCGGTTTAGCAGGCCGCCCCGCCAACGGTCACCCAGCAGGCTTCCAGGGGCAGGCAGACGAGTTTTCACCCCCAGCGCTCTCAGGCCACTCAGTACTGGTCCAGGCCTCCCACTACCATGGATGAGCTCTCAGAGCGCTCGGGCCCCAGACCCCGGAGTTGTTCAGACGCGGCGCTCCGGTGGGAGACAGCAACGCTCAGCAGGCCCAGCTCGCTTCCGCGGGCCCCACCAGTGCGGCCAAGTCCCCCGATCTCGGGCTCACTGCGCCGCCTCCCTGGGCTCCGGGGCTCCGCGCTGTCAGTAGCGCACACCCAACGCAGCTATCCGCCGCGACAGCGGTTCCACTCGTGGCTTCTGCGTGCCTGCGCTGCAAGCTCACCTCCGGGCCCCCAGCCGGCCGAGCGACGCTCCCAGGGCACCTCCGCACCCACCTCTGTGTCGGCCGCCGGTCTCCTCAGGCCGCCTCGCAGCCGCTGTGTGCGCTCCTCTCCCGGGCTCCCGGGCTCCGCTGCAGTCCGAGCACCCTCGCTCTCAGGTCCGGCTCCTGGACGTGTCTCGGGACTGTCCGCTCTAGGCCGAGCGCTCGCCCTCCATCGGGCGCCATTTCGCCCGCACGGGCGCTGAGTTCCGCTGCGCCCCTCCGGGCTGGAAGCCTTCCTCGTCCCTGCTGCCGCCGCGATTTCACCCGCGAGCGGCTCGCCGCCGGTCAGCTCCGCTGGTCGCGTTCCCCAATGGCCGGATTATGACGGATTTAGGGGTGATGTTACCCTATCTGCTGTCGCAGCTCCCCTAGTATGCGGCCATTTTCCTCGGCTGCAGGCCACGCCCCCGAGAGAGACACAGTTTTTAACAATATGCTGGAAGGAGGCTGGCGGTTCTCATTGCTAACTGCAATTCTTTCACTAGCTTTACACTCAATCGTACCTATGTGCCCAGTGGAAGGGGTGGTGCTTGTATTAGCTCTGAGGTTTTGCAAGATTTGCTACCCTTCACTGATTGCATTTATGGAACTACTATGTACACACATTATGACTAAATTGGTGAACGGTTTCCCATCCAACACAGCTGCTGAGTGGTTCCACTGCAATGTGGCTGCCAACCTTTATTTTGTAAAGGTAACTCTCCAATCAATCATGGCCTCTATTGAAGCAAAATACTTCCTGTGAGGCTGATCCACTTGCTATGACATGTAATTATTTCTGCATTACAGCACTTCCAGATTGCTCCGTGTGCTATTGTTTCAATTCCTGCTGACTCAAATCCTGCAGGTTCCAGGTCTGGACCTTGCAACACTGCTTGCTCAACTAAGATAAAGTCCTATAATCAGGCCACTGCTTAAAAAAGGATAACATGTCTTCAGACTTTTATCATAACTGCGGCCTGGTCTCGAAAGCTGGGCGCAAGTAGGATCATTTGGACTGGAATGAGATCTGAAGCTGGAATGATTGCCTCCAAAAGCCACCTTGTCAGCCAGTGAAGGGAACACCAGGCTGAAATGTGCCCTCTAAGGAAACCACCGGGCGGAAAGAGCAGCAAGGTAGAAATATTCTCCAGATTTCAACAGGACAACAACAGCGAGCAGGGAACGAAGTAGGAAAACCCAAACTGGAACCGGAACCAGGAATCCGGGAGCATTGGGATGCACCAGAAAATACTTCTGAGGACTTTAAATAGGAAGAAGAGACCTGGAAGAAATCAAGTGTCAAATAGAAGTTTAACCCCTTCATCTTAGACTGGGAAAGTTCAATAAGGAATTATTAAACGGTGGCCATGATGGATTGGGAAATATATAGGAAGCCCCCCCCATATCATGGCATCATTAGTGCACGTCTCTCCAGGACACATGGCAAACAGACACCAAGAGTGCCAACCCCCGGTATCCCCCCCAGCCAGACATCACCATGGAGGACCTCCAGCAACTCCAGAACACCCAGGTAGGTGTGTGCGCAGCCGCCCAACGTGCCCGGATTCATCCCCAGGATGCGCTTGGCAGACGTGCCCCTCTATAACAGTATGGGGCATGCCCAACAGTATGCCCACTCCACAGAGCACCAGGCTTGTCCAGGTGAGAAGAAAATAATCCCCAAATCAATCAGGGGGCAAGTACTGCAGAAGTGGGTTCCCAAGATTGATCACTTATAGGGTAACCCTTCCAACGAACCAGAACTGCAATTTCCTACGCACAATGCGAGAGTCACATACATCAGAGACTAAAGACTCAGGAACATCATGGATAATGACAGGAGGAAGGAGTAAACCAACCCGCTGGAAACAATCGGGAACTAACAATTTCAACTTGGAGACATGGAACACTGCATGTACCCTCCATGAAGGAGGAAGTTGGAGGCTGTAGGAAGGTGGAGTATTATGTGAAGATGCTGGTTAGGCTTCAAAATGCAATACTGTCAAAAACCCCAAAGATGGTCCTTGAATTGACACTCATAAATCTTTAGCTCAGTCCTGGTAGTGTGGCAAAGAGCAGTCAGGCTTAACTAGGAGGAACATGTGTTAAGCATTTAAGACGACCAACATGGACAATAAGTAATTGACATAACTCAAGAGAAATCCGACACCAATTTATAAAAATAGAGTGTATTTTTATCTTACTTTAGACACCAAAGTGAATGCAATAGCATACATATAAACAGAGGTATAGATTTTAGAAGCAATATAACATCAGTGCAAAATAATACAGTAAAAATTTAACATTGCAATCAATGGGAAAACCACTAGTGAGAATTGGTCACTTGCAGGCCGAGTTGCATGGTACCCTTGCAGGGTAAAGGTAATACGGGTAGAAAAAGTGGGAGCGGGGTGGTGGTGAACCGCCCAGCTCTCGCACATCCAAACTTATAATGAGGCCCAAAGGCTCAGTCCCAGAAAGTGGAGCTGATATGCAATAAGGGTTTACATGAGTACATAATATGAGTCGAGGCATCTTTCTTGGAACAAAGAAGTTGATGCCCATGGAGGTCAACTGTCAAGACAGTGAGTTTATGTGTTCCACCCAGAAGTGGCAATGATGCAGTCCATAAGAAGTGGTGTTACTTGGTGACCAAGGGTTGTATATTTCAATGTGTCATAATATGGGACAATTGTGGTTAGTTCCAGGAATATGGAGAGGAGGTGGAGGAGCGGAAAATATAACAGTGGGGGAATCAGGACAGGTGTTCTGGCCCTAGACTATCTCAGGGGCATATTATCAAGAACGGCGTTAAAAATTATCGCCGGTTTAGCGGCAGAAAACTGCTGCTAAAGCGTCGATAATGGGCTTGATAATATGCCCTTGAGAATTCCAATAGAAGTCCATGTTCTGGTGTGAACATGGGCTTCTATTGCAATTCTCCAGGGCATATTATCAAGCCCATTATCGCCGCTTTAGCTGCAGTTTTCTGCCGCTAAACCGGAGATAATTTTAATGCCGTTCTTGATAATATGCCCCCCAGACCCTAACAGTCTCAAGCACATCTTCTGTGTCAGGTGTGCCCCACATTGTGGATGTGCCACATTCTAGCCTGTAAAGTCACTTGCATGTTGTAGAGGAAGTGTAGAGAGAAGTGATGGTTGACAATCTAGTCGTGGTATTGTGGGTAGAGGTTTCGGTTACCAAATACTGGCTCCATCGTTGGTGTTCAGTGGATAGTTAAGACTTTAGAAAGGTAGGTGCAGTGCTTGCTTTTACCTCATTCACTCTCACCGTAGCTTTTTCTTTGTGGCCGCTTTCAGGGTGTCTTTTGTTTCCATTGTGTGTCCCTGATTTTATCACTGGCACCTTGCTTGAGAAAATGAAGTTAATTGTGCCACCAGTTTAACGATGGATTTAGGCCCAGGTCTCTGTACTGGGGTGAATGTATGACATTGTTCTGCATTCTGTCCATCAACTGTTGTTTTTGCATTTGTCACCCCGAGTGGGACGGGTATGCCCAGACGTGGGTCCCGTGCTCTCCATGCCCCTGGAATCAAGCTATCCTGGCTGAAGAGGGGTGGAACCCCGAAACCGGTCCTAGGATGCTTGTTTCCAGTCCAGGGAGGACCTGGCTTGGCAGTCCGGGCTGAACTGTTCCCATGAGGCACAGGGTCAAGACTGATTTGCATATGGCTGGGTTTAAACTGGAATGGCATGGTGAGCAAAAAACGATGGATTTAGGCCCAGATCTCTGTACTGGGGTGAATGTATGACATTGTTCTGCATTCTGTCCATCAACTGTTGTTTTTGCACCAGTTTAACGGCGCCATATGGAATGCAACTCCTTCATCAAGCATGTTTGTAGGCCATTAATGTTTTGGGTGTTCCTTGAGGTTGTTTGCCATTTTGTGATGACTTTATTGTAATCTGAGGAACAATTGAAGTGCTGTGCTCTATGTTTATTTCATTTAGAAACTTTGTCCTTAGTCTTTAGTGGAGTGTTTGGAGACTGTCTTGGACTTCATAAAGTCGGTAGTTCCCATCCTTTCGTAAACTATTACTTTCGGATTATTGTTCGCTTTTTGCCTTGTCTCTATGTGAGTTATGTCTTAAGGCGCAAAGTAACAGAGATAAGTATGGTTGATTCTCAATGCAATAGCAAAAATTGTTGTGTACAAGGGTCCAACTTGGATAGCGAATTCATGCCAGAACGGGTAAGATAGGGAAATTAAAGACCATTATTTGAGTCTACTCGTTCCCTTGATATAGCTCTCAGGATTTGTCTTGTGTCCTTGCAGAGAACTTCCGATTTTGAACTACCTCTATGTCTAATTGAGATTGTTACACCATACCAATAATAGTTAGCCCATACAACTTACATTATTAACATTTCACTCACTACAGTTGACTCTATTGGTTTTTAGATATAATAGTAAGTACTTTTCAATCTTATGTGAGGAAGAAGTATTCTACAGAGAAAAAAGGAATACCCTCAGTGTGTTATTTTCCCATTTGCCAACTTCGAGTCTTTTTTCAGTTCTACCTCGACCCACAGAGTCTGAGTTAGATGCATCTTAGGGCCGACAGGATCAAGCACGCTTCCCCAACTTAGTCCTTTTTCATGAAAAATCAATTTTGTGATTACTTTGTATTTCGTAAGTGTGACCAATAGGGCCATACATGGAAGACACCACAGGAAAATAGCCTTACCATTTCTACCATTTACCTGGACACTTGCGGTGGACAGCTATGGTGAAAGGTTCAAATAGGAATCAATCTAGGATTTGGTGGGAGTAGTGAGCTACTATCTGAACTTTACCCTGGTAGGCATAAACCAATGTGGAAGCGCACCAAAGGCATAGGTACCTGTGCACGCCTGGAGACACTGGACTACTTGTGCAGTTCAATCGGAAAATGAGCAACATGCGGGGGCTGATCTCCAGGAACAAGCTCCTGCTCTGGTGGGAAAGGGCTGAGGGAGAAGTGCATAAAGTATTTACACAGGCTGAGTCTGTGAAGAACAATATGACTAAAAACACAAAAACAAAACAGTCTTCATCAAAATATCATGATGCCAGGGTGACAGGAAAAAAAATCAATTTTAAAAAAAAAAGTGAGAAGTCTCAATTTCAATTTGAAAAAAGATCAGTAAAACCCTGATGAATTCTGACAAATTAAGGGGTCCCTGGCCTCGGGTGCAGCCTTGCAGAAATACCCCTTGTCTACCCTGTGACCTTCTCAAGATGGCATTTTTCTTAATCCAGGCCGGGTTAAGCCAACAGTAAGCAACTTGAAGTATTGTATTCGGATTACTAATTTGAACAACATAATTATTTCTTTAAAAGTGTTATGTGCCTTTCCAAACATTTTATCAACGTTGTAATCAAAGTTCTATAGTTAATAATCAAAGTTATTTTAGGGATATTGCTGGATAGACCGGATAATCGGTTAAAGGTGCAAACACAAATTGAACTAATAGTGTGAGAAGCATAATGCTAGGGGATCCCTTTCTACTGAATATTTTCTAAACAAGCAGTCTCATTCTTTCTGTGGTTGCTTGTCAAGATAATGAATAGACATTGTTACATCCTTTCACTACCTAAAGGACCTTGTAGATTTCCCCATGCCGCTCTACAACACATCATCGCTGATGCTGTCTTCGAATTTAATTGAACTGAGCTCCTGCCCAAAGTCTACCTTCGCTGCTCAGAGTGATGGATTTCTCTTTCCCTTGGTAAAGATTAAAAGATATTGTATCACTGTCAGCACAGGCAGGGCCCGCTCACTGCCAGACAGCTAATTAATGATAATCTTCTAAAACCCTTCTTGTAATACAACATCTTCTTTTTGGCCTGCACCCTCGGCAGCGAGAGTGCGCGCCCATAGAACTTGAAGCAGCTCAGCTCGCACTGAATAAGAATTCGCTATACTGAAGCACACACCAGTTAATTAATTTTTAAACAAATTCACTTCCTGTCACCTCCTAGTTTCAGAACATGAAAAGAGTCCACAGTCTTGTAAGAAACATACCATAGCAGTCACAAAGGCATGATGAGCAATGTGCCACGCGAGCAAGTCCTCCAGATGAGAAAACCATTTAAAACAGGAAGCCACAGAAGTCACGCAACACTCCCCATTGCCATTCACACTTCACTGGAGGCTGTCTGTCTGGCTTTATCCAGTGTTCTACCTTCAGATTAAGAGGTCACAATTATGGCTGTGCTGGAAGTTATTTTCGGTGCAGTTGGGAAAACATGATATGAAATTTGTGCAGTGTGGTGGAATTCTTTCACTAAAAGTAGGGACTACATGGTTGATCTTCTGCCTAGAACTATTTTGTAGTACTCTGCATACTTTACCACTGCTAACCAGTGCTAAAGTTCTTGTGCTCTCTCATTTAAACATGGTGAAATTGGATGACACCCAATTGGCATATTTAATTTTCTCATAAGTCTCTAGGAAGGTGGTACTACAGGTACCCAGGGCCTGCAAATTAAATTCTACTAGTGGGCCTGCAGCACTGATTGTGCCACCCACTTAAGTAGCCTTTTAATACATGCCCCAGACCTGTCATTGCAGCCTATGCCTGCTGTTTTAAACTGCCAATTTGACTGGCAAATTAAACCCTTTGCCCGTCCTAAACCTTCCACTTTAATATATGGAAGTCATCCCTAGGGTATGGCCTAAACAGCCCTTATGGCTGGGTGTATGGAATTTAAAAAGATGGGCATGTACTGTTAATTTTTTCATGTCCTGGTAGTGAAAAACACATTCGTTTTTCACTACTGCAAGGCCTGCCTCTCCCACAGGATAGCATTGGGTTACCTTATTACATTTAATAAGTGATAACATATGTGTGGGAGGAGGTAGGAATGTAATGTTTGGTGTCTGAGTAATTTCAATTTAAAACTCTCCTTAAAGGTAAAGTCGAATTTTTGTTGCAATTTGAGTAAGTTGGCATTTTCCTGTCCTAACATTTGGAGCCTGCATCCTGTTCCTGGGTCACATGATTAGGTGTAGTTGGCAGTTGGTCTTTGTGTATTCTTCCTAGAAAGTATCACAATGGAGGGTCTGGGTGTTGGCAAGATGGGCCATCCTGGCTTGATGGTGGTGTGCGGAGCTGTCACCTACCACACTAGCATTTCAAAGGCACTGGCCCAACTCTCACACACTAGTTTATTGTGGCTTCAGATAGACTGGTAACAGGGCACGGAGGCAGGAAATTTCAGACATCATTGAAGGGGGAAATCTCCAGAAGATTCTCCCTCTTCAAAGTGGGCACCAGAAATAAAAAGGGGACCCTCAGACCCACTCTTCAATATACTCCTGGACCTGTGGACACTACAGAAGAATGACACCCTGCTGCCCTGCTGCTTGAGGCCTGCTTTGCTTCCTGAGAAGGAAGATTGGACCTACTTCCTTCATTCTAGGCTCAGTGACAGCAAGGGCCAGCTGAATGATCTCCTGTTCTGGACTACAGGGACATAACAAGTTCCAGAGGCCTCCCTACGTCTGCCCAGCTGACCTGCTGCCTAGTTCTGCAATTGGACCTGCAACTGGAACTGCCTGAGCCCTGCTGGCCTCTGCAAGAGTGAGTCCCTGCTCCCCAAGAGGTGCATCGCCAGAACCTGGACACTTGGCTGACAACAGAGCGCACTCCTCTAACTCAAAAAGGAGAAATCCTGAAGTTTTGGGATCTTCGTAATTGTGAACGAGCCCGTTCGCACCAAGATTTTTCTGCCCGCTCCAACCACCAATGCTAAGCTTCGGTGAACCTGACTCTTCACACAACAGCTGCTGCCAGCCACAACCTGCAACACAAGATCTCCTCTTCACAATACAGCATCGACAGCCCGTGGTAACCGCCAATGCGAATCTACAGCAACGACCACCCACGACTCCCAACAGAATCAGCCATCCGCGATGCCCGGCCTGCTCTTCAAGCTACAGTGACAACCATCTGCAACACTCTCTCTGCTCCTTTCAGCCTCCTCCACCGCAAATGGAATTCTTTGTGCTGGACTTTAGAAGGTAACCTTTTCAGCTGGACTAACCTGATCCCTGCATCCGGCCCATGCTCCAACGTAGTTGGCTTGAATTTTTGACTTTCACTCAGTCTCACAAAAGCAGATAAAGGCAAGTGATTCTACTGATTGGATTGTTGTTGCTTTTATGTCAGAAAACTTATTGAATTTTACTCTATTTTTCAACATGGGTGTAGGGTTTTTCTTGTATTGTGTTTTCACTTTATTACTGTTTGTGTAATGCATAAATACTTTACACATTGCCTCTATGTTAAGCTTAACTGCTTTGGTGCCAAGCTACCACAAGGTTAAGGACAAGTTAATTTAGTGACTGTTTGTGATTCACCCTAAAAGGGATTGTGGCTGTTTCTTGGGTAGGGTTTCACCTCTCTCAACCAACAACCAAGTTTCTCACATGGCTTATTTAAATGCCTCAGCCTAATGAAGGTAATCTGGTTTGTGACAGGTCAAATGTTCTTGCTGGCTTTGGGACTGGTTGAGTGAGAGTTGCATGCAAGCATCATGCTTTAGGAATTACTTTAAACCCTGGATCATAGTCTTCACATGGCACCTGGTATCTTAATTGGTCTAGTGCTAATGGACATCAAGTTCCATCTTGAGGACTTATCAATGCATTTGCCTGACATAGTAACATGTCATGCATTTTAAAGCACCATTTCAACCATGGTGTCCCCTTATGAAGTTTTATTGCATGCAATCCATTGTCTGTTGTGAACGTAAACATACAGAGGGTAAAGAAATATAGTTAATAGCACACTAGTGAACAAGAATGTAAACGTTTCTTGTATTGTGTTGAAAAATGGTAAAGCATTTTTATTGCTTTTAAATGCACAAACTAGAGTAAATTTGTGAAACTGTCCAATTAGTAAACACCAAATGCACAAGAGGTGTAGTGAACTAGGGTAAAGATTAGAAAACAGTTGACGTAGAAGGAGCTGGCAGCCATCTTGGGTATAGAAATAGTGCATAGAATGGAGGAATGTGTGATGGGGGACCCCTGTGAGGTGAGAGGGGTTGCCCACATGTGCGGCTTTGGTCATCAACCCACAAGACAATAAAGACACAAGCACACTTGGCTCAGTGGTATGGGCCGGAAGACCCAGTGCGGTCTACCCCCGTTTATTAAATAGCCTCCAGCCACACCTGGCTGTAGGGAGTTACAGGGTGTGTTTTCTGAGGCGGAGAGCCCCACTCAGACAGGTCCAGGTGGAACACTACAGAATGAAAAGTGGTAAAGACTGTTCAGCCCCCTCCCCAAACACAATGAAATGAAAGTGCAGATGGGAAGAAGGGAAAAGAAGAGTATGTTGGTGTCTCCCCTTCAGAGCGAAAAATTGAATCTATGTTTCTGAAAAAAATACACAGCTGCAGGGATTTTTCTCAAAATGATAGATACTCACCAGGAGAAAATCACCGTTGTGGGTATGCCATTCTTTGGGAAAATTTCAAGGAAGCTGATGTATTGAAAAGGATTCTCTGCAAGTCACTTTTGGCCACAGTGATGTGGAGGAATGCTGTATCATGTTTCTAGTCCAGTGATTTTATTTGACAAATTAGTGTATTATCAGTTTTCTAGTCTTGTCATTCATAATTATTAAATTTTAGTAACACACTTTATTAACAATGCTTTTTAAATGGAAAGCCCAGTAAAATGAAAGGAAGTATTGACAATCCTAATGTGATGAATGTTAGTCCTAAGGATATTCCCATGTTGATTAGACGCAAATTGTATATGAGTGCACATTATTGTTACTTGCAGGTGGTCATTCAAAGAGGCAAGGACTGAATATGCATAGTCTTTCACCACCCGGTAGAAGTGAATTCTCCAAGTAGATGCCAAAGATAAAAACAAAGTTGGCACTCCACTACATTCATCACCTTAAATATGATTTACAGTGCTCTAGGCTTAACTCTGCCCAGGGCCTTCAGGAGTGTTAACACCCACATCTGGTTTTCCAGGTGCTCATGACTCACAGGACAGCTAAAACAACTACATTTCACAATTAACAAGCAAGTACACAATGGACCATGCGGAACTTATACTCTAGGCATTCAAGATCACTCCTACCATTTTCAAGTCTTTTGACAGCTCTGTGGCTCCATGGGAGATTTAGGGGTCGATTCCGATCTGGGTCGGAAAGCCCTCCGACCAAGCCGGATCCGGAGTGTTTTCCGACCGAGCCGTACCCCTGGAGTCCGACCGAGCGAGTACGATGCTGCCGCATGCTGACGGACTCGGCTCGGTCGGATTCCCATTGAAGTCAATGGGAGCCGGTCGTACGACGCGTGCATGGCCTCGCATCAGCTGAATAGGTACGTCTCGCAAAAGGCCGCCCCCTGCAGTGGGTACGCGTTGGTGCCATCTGCACCGTACATGCATGTCAAGGGGGGACCCTTGGGTCCCCCCCTGTGTTCGACTCGTTAGGCTACAGGTGAAGGGGGTCCGGCACGGACCCCCGGAGTCCGCTTCCCGGAGCTTTTTCATCCCGGAGACTCCGACTCGATCCGGCTGTCCGAATCGTGCATTGTACTGGCTCGGTCGGAAATCGACTCCATTGCGCGGTACGGTTCGTCTGCGACCGAGTCGTATGGAGCGGTTCGGACCCAGAAACGAGTCGGTCGGCGATTTCGCGTTCATTCGCATCGTACTTGGGCGTCCGGACCTCTGTACGACTCGGTCGGAAACAAAGCCTCCAACTCGGATCCGGTAAAGCCGAATCCGATTCAGAGGCCTTCCGACCGAGATCGGAATCGACCCCTTAGCCTTTACTCAGATGTTCACTATAGTGTGTTTCTCTGAGATGCTAGGCTTCTATCCAGACAGGCCACACCCTATGCTCACCCATCCATTCTCCTTGCTTCTGAAGAGATGCATGTTCATGAGCTTCAGAGAATCATTTCACCTGAGACTGATGCATAGAGGTAAGCGTGTCCTGCACCACATCCTGATAACAAGTATGAGAGGTCCTAACTTGAACACAAGTGTCACACTGAATAATATAGTTGTTTACAGATTGAGTGGACATTGGCCACTAGAAATAGCGAGTCACTAACTCTTTCTTTATCTAGGATGTCTTCCTATTGCAGAGTTATGAGACCAATTTAAAACCTATCTTTGAAGGTATTCATCCTGTACATGTAAAGCATCTTTATGAAATATTAAAGTTACTATCTTTGTTATGTTTTATGGGTGTACATCAGAGACGTTTTAAGGCATGGACAAAGTGGGCAATTGCACAGGGCCCCCCTTTCCAAGGGGGCCCCTGGGAAAGTGATCTTCCTCTCACCTCTATTTCTTTACTTCAACCACTCTCATGCTAAATGCTTCTCTCTACCTCTCAGCACTTTCTCTACCTATCCAGGATTATTATTATGAATTTTGGGACACCAGCCAAGACATATTTAAGCTGCTTTTGTGTGCCCCGATTACAAATCAATATTTTCTGGCATCATGTGAGCTTGAAGTAGCAGAAAATGTGTAGTAAACTTCAACGTTATCGTAACAGGGGCCCCCAAAGTATGTCTTGCCCTGGGCCCCAAAAATTCTTAAAACAACACTGGTGTACATGTATCCATGAGTCTGGATTGATCCTTTGCTGGCCTTGTTGGACTCTCTGAAGAAAGGACAAAAAAGGATCTATTGGATGTGGGGATATAGACAGAATTCTAGGGGGATCCAGCACAACATCATCTTTCTCTACTGGTCTAGACTGATTATAAGTTTCTCCATGTCACTTGCTGGGTCTGTATGCCAGTTGATAAAACCGGAAAAGAGCAATAACCAAAAACATATCTCCCATTTAAACATTTCACTGGTGGTAGATATAACAAATGTTTATGATCTCTCAGTGGTCTTATGAGTGGTCCCATCAAGGCAGGGTGCAAAGTCTTCTTTTATTACAATAAGTTATCAGTAATTTATGGTGGAATGTTGTTCAGAACTTGACGACGTTCTGGAATATGACAGGATGAGGTACATCAGTTTCTGGTTTCAGTTGGAACAGAGCAGCTTCTGTGGCATAGGGTTTTGCATCTCTAACACATTAAATGGAATCTATGCATTAGGATATCTCAAAATAGTTGCAAAGGAAAAGGCAGCCTTCTAGGTTCTAAAAGCTAGTTCTTGCTCTTCTCCCTAATGCAATGGCTGCACCTTTTAGTGAGTAAAATTTTAGGTCCACAATTATTGAAAAATCAAGTATGATGTGCAAAATCCATCTATATGTCAATGTGATCACTGGAGATGCTGAGCTTGTTAAGCAGGTTGGAATGGGTGGCATTCATGATGGCTTATAGATGATGCAGCCGGTTTGGAAGACGGTGTGAGCCGGAAAGAGGAGTCAGTTGAGTTCCAACAGGAGGGCATGATGTGGTCATCTGTCTTAAGACCATTAACGACATGCTGTAGCATGAACAATGTCATTTTAGGAGGTGCATACAGGGTATGGGAGACTGTGCAGCAATGCACTGCCATAATCACATGTGAGAATATGAGAGCTTGAACAGCAGTTCTGATGTTTCTTTCAGGGAGGAGTGTTTCACTTTCTTAAGTAGAGAGTACTGATTCTACGTTATCTTAGTTTTGTTGGCACTGCATTCCTTGACGATGAAATTGGTGTCAAGGGTGTATCCAATTCACTTGGCATTGGGTAAAAGATAGGGTTAAGAATCAATCCAGGCTCAATCATTTGAGCAAGGTTGTGACTAGCTGTTGGTTGTTGTTTTTGATGAAACGCAGGAATGCTGATATGGTAGGTTAAAACATAAGGTAAGTGGTGAACATCCAGGTCTGGACTAAGGGTCGCCAGTGTTTGAGATATTGGATGTCTGGGGCAGAGGAGACTTTAAAATATAGCTGTGTAAATCTTTGTATTGATGATTTTTAGGTCTCGCGCCTAGCGTTGCAGTGCAGAGCCCTGCTCGCGCAGCGCGAGACCTTTAGAAAGGGCTTCTGAAAGCTACCCACACGCTCGTGCGTGTGGTTTTGCTTTCGGAAGCCCACATTGGCTGGAGCGTGCGTTTTTTTTATGGAGACGGCACGCGATTGGTCAAAGGCGGGTGCATGTCCCGCCTTTGCCGCGCCCATTCCCGACGGTGGCCAGAACGCGCAGCAGCGCGCGTTCGCTTCGCTGCCGCGCTCCCTAGCCCCCGCTCCTCTGTGGTGCACGCGCACCACTGGTTTTTTACAGAATGAAGTCGCTACAACGACGGAGCAGCAAACTTCCGTATCGGCCCAGAGATTCCAATCAGCTGAAACCCCGGCTGTCGAGAGAGAGCAGCGTCAAGGGAGTTTCAGCTCCTTGGCCAGCGCCTGACATGTCAGCGGAGGGAGGGAGTTGTGCACACGCGCAGGCCGCATCTCTGACAACATTCACACCCCGCTGTCGGCTCCCGCTGTTCATTCACACATCCCCGCAGCTGGTGATACAGTAGAGTACACAATAGCACGTGTGTATCACTGCACGTACACATGACACGAGTGCACATGGGGTCACATATCTAGCTGTGCACGTCACTGCAGCTGGAGATACAGCGAAGTACACAGAGTAGCACGTGAATCGCTGCACGTGCACAAGGCATCTACTAGCTCTGTGCGTTACTGCAGCTGAAAATCCAGTGAAGTACACCGAATAGCACAGGCGCATCGCTGCGTGTACCGAAGAGTTCTCGCGATATCACGTGAATCACTGCACTACACAAAAGGGCCTGGGGCATCGCCTACCTTCTAGCTGTATGCGTCACTGCAGCTGAGTATGCAAAATACCCCACGTGTTTCACTACAACTTTTTTTTTTTTTACATAAGAGTACACAGTTGCAAGTAGCGCCTACAACATAGAATATAAATATGTATTGATGCAGAAGAGCGCCCGGCATACCTCGCGCGTGCACTTGCGCTTACACAAGGTGTAACGAGTGTCGTTCCAGCTGCAAATGCACCAGTATACACATGAAACCACATTTGTATTACCGTATTTGTGGGAGTACACAAGCTATTCTGAGCGAATCATTGACGGAGACTCGGCGTACACAAGTGTTGCACCACACTCCTACGAGCTGTGTGTCGATGCAGGCCATGAGTTAGAATACCGGGAACACCAACACAGCCGCCCATCGTTCAGAGGTCACGTTAAACTGGGTAACGGTCGCACCTGCTACTTAAAATCGTCAATGTTACGACAACATTTGTTAGATAGAAGACATTAATATTATTATCATTTTCATTATCATATAATTCTGCCGTGTTCACATTTTGAAAGACGTGCGATTTGTCCCCATTTCAACGAATCCACTTAACCTTTTTTTATCTATAACTCTTACCTAAAACCTTTCAGTTCAATGCTTCTATTGTGTCGTTTACTGGCATTAAAAAGATGTCAAAAAGAAAATTGGAAAAAATATACAAGTTTGAGTGTAACTGAACGGGATCGTGCTCTGGTGTTTAACTAGTGCCGCCCTTCCCTATTTGATTTAAAAAAAAAAAACAGGACTGGAAAAGACATGCAGGCTTGCCAGGCACTTGGGAGAGGATGTGGCCTAACGGCTAGAGGGTCGACCGTGAAGCTGCGGAACTGGGTCCCTGTCTCGACAGGGGATGCTCAACATCCTGTGATTCTGGGCAAATCACTTAATCTACCCATGCCTAACAAAATGAACATGTCAGTCTGTAAAACAACTGGTGCTCCTGTAAAGCGCTCTGATACCTTCGGGTCGAGTTCCCGCTATATAAACCCCCCCCCCCAAAAAAAAAACCCATCAATTTTATTTCCCTGTGGTGTAATACGGGCGGTGTTGGCAGGAGGAGGGAGGGGTCAGCCCCTGCCTCATAAACAAGTCGGCGTCGAACGGGGCTCAGGTGAAGATCTCAGCTGAACACCTGCCCTTGAGCAGGGGCGTTCTGGGATGCAGGATAACTAACCTGATTTCGTCAGCAGGTGTAGCTATGCATGATGCATTCTGTAATATTACGAAACAGGTTATCTAATATAATGACCACATCCTGTGTTTAAAAGATGCGTTACAGGCAAGCTACAGAATAACTCATCGGATTTAATACCCGGGTGAAGAATTGCGAATGGTGTTGCAGACAGCAGAGTAATTCATCTAATCGGCTGTGCTACTCATGTGCAGAATTGGGGTTGATTTTACAGAGAGGCTACAGAGTAAGACGCCTGATTTATGGACCACGTACAGTGATGGGAAAGCGGTGCTACAGACAAGCTACGGAAGTACTCATTGGATTTAATGCCTTTGAGCAGAATTGTGGCTGATGGCACAGGCAGACTACAGATTAATTCGTCAGAGTGAATATCCGTGTGCAGAATTATGTATGATTTTACAGATACACCGTACGATCACTCATTGGAAGGAATACCATGTGAGAATTATGAAGGATGTTGCATACAGACTACGGAATAAATAACTCATCGGGTTTACTTTACAAGGCGAGTGCAGAATTCTGAATGGTGCGTTACAGTCAGAATTCAGGTTACTCATCTGATGCAACGCCAAGGTGCAGAAACACCTGTGATGTGACTACAGGCAGACCACAGAAAGGCTCCTCTGGCGCAACGCCTATGTGCAGAAACACCTGTGATGTGACTACAGGCAGACTATAGAATGGCTCCTCTGATGCAACTTCTATGTGCAGAAACACCTGTGATGTGACTACAGGCATACTATAGAATGGCTCCTCTGACGCAACGCCTATGTGCAGAAGAAACACCTGTGATGTGACTACAGGCAGACTACAGAATGGCTCCTCTGATGCAACGCCTATGTGCAGAAATACCTGTGATGTGACTACAGGTAGAATGGCTCCTCTGACGCAACGCCTAGGTGCAAAAACACCTGTGATGTGACTACAGGCAAACTACAGAATGGCTCCTCTGACGCAATGCCTATGTGCAGAAGAAACACCTGTGATGTGACTACAGGCAAACTACAGAATGGCTCCTCTGACGCAACGCCTATGTGCAGAAACACCTGTGATGTGACTACAGGCAGACTACAGATTGGCTCCTCTGACGCAACGCCTATGTGCAGAAATACCTGTGATGTGACTACAGGTAGAATGGCTCCTCTGATGCAACGTCTATGTGCAAAAATACCTGTGATGTGACTATTGGCAGAATAGCTCCTCTGACGCAACGCCTATGTGCAGAAACACCTGTGATGTGACTACAGGCAGACTATAAAACGGCTGCTCTGACACAACGCCTATGTGCAGAAACACCTGTGATGTGACTACAGGCAGACTATAGAATGGCTCCTCTGATGCAACTTCTATGTGCAGAAACACCTGTGATGTGACTACAGGCATACTATAGAATGGCTCCTCTGATGCAACGCCTATGTGCAGAAGAAACACCTGTGATGTGACTACAGGCAGACTACAGAATGGCTCCTCTGACGCAACGCCTATGTGCAGAAATACCTGTGATGTGACTACAGGTAGAATGGCTCCTCTGACGCAACGTCTATGTGCAAAAATACCTGTGATGTGACTATTGGCAGATTGGCTTCTGTGACACATAGCCTATGTGCAGAAACACCTGTGATGAGGCTACAGGCGGACTACAGAATGGCTCCTCTGACGCAACACTAATGTGCAGAAACACCTGTGACGTGACTACAGGCAGACTACAGAATGGCTCCTCTGACGCAACGCCTATGTGCAAAAATACCTGTGATGTGGCTACAGGCGAACTACAGAATGGCTCCTCTGACGCAACGCCAATGTGCAGAATCACCTGTGATGTGACTACAGGCAGACTACAGAATGGCTCCTCTGACGCAACGCCTATGTGCAAAAATACCTGTGATGTGACCTCAGGCAGATCACAGAATGGCCCCTCATACGCAACACAGATGTGCAGAATGGCTCCTCTGACGCAACGCCTATGTGCAGAAACAACTGTGATGTGACTACAGGCAGACTATAGAATGGCTCCTCTGACGCACCGACCTATGTGCAGAAACAACTGTGATGTGACTACAGGCAGACTATAGAATGGCTCCTCTGACGCAACGCCTATGTGCAGAAACACCTCTTATGAGGCTACAGGCGGACTACAGAATGGCACCTCTGACACAACGCCTCTGTGCAGAATCACCTGTGATGTGACTACAGGCAGACTATAGAACGGATCCTCTGACACAATGCCTATGTGTAGAATGGCTCCTCTGACGCAACGCCTATGTGCACAAATTCCTGTGATGTGACAACAGGCAGACTACAGAATGGATCCTCTGACGCAACGCCTATGTGCAGAAACAACTGTGATGTGGCTACAGGAAGACTACAGAATGGCTCCTCTGACGCAACGCCTATGTGTAGAAACACTTGTGATGTGACTACAGGCAGACTAGAGAATGGCTCCTCTGACACAACGCCTATGAGCAGAAACATCTGTGATGTGACTACAGATAGACTACACAATGGCTCCCCTGACGCAACGCTAATTTGCAGTATGGCTCCTCTGATGCAATGCCTATGTGTAGAAACACCTGTGATGTGACTACAAGCAGACTACAGAACGGCTCCACTGACGCAAAACCTATGTGCAGAAACACTTGTGATGTGACTACAGGCAGACTATAAGAATGGCTCCTCTGATGCAACGCCTACGTGCAGAAACAACTGTGAAGTGGCTACAGGCAGACTACAGTATGGCTCCTCTGACACAACGCCCATGTCAGGAATGGCTCCTCTGATGCAACGCCCATGTGCAGAAACACCTTTGATGTGACTACAGGCAGACCACAGAATGGCTCCTCTGACACAGCGCCTATGTGCAGAAACACCTGTGATGTGACTACAGGCAGACTACAGAATGGCTCCTCTGATGCAATACCTGTGTGCAGAAACACCTGTGATGTGACTACAGGCAGACTATAGAATGGCTCCTCTGATGCAACGCCTATGTGCAGAATCACCTGTGATGTGACTACAGGCAGACTATAGAACGGCTCCTCTGACACAATGCCTCTGTGCAGAATGTCTCCTCTGACGCAACGCCTATGTGCACAAATACCTGTGATGTGACAACAGGAAGACTACAGAATGGCTCCTCTGACGCAACAATAATGTGCAGATTGACTCCTCTGATGCAACGCCTATGTGCAGAATCAACTGTGATGTGGCTACAGGCAGACTACAGAATGGCTCCTCTGATGCAACATCTATGTGCAGAAATACCTGTGATGTGACTACAGGCAGACTACAGAATATCTCCTCTGACGCAACGCCTAGGTGCAGAAACACCTGTGATGTGACTACAAGCAGACTACAGAACGGCTCCTCTGACGCAAAACCTATGTGCAGAAACACTTGTGATGTGACTACAGGCAGACTATAGAATGGCTCCTCTGATGCAACGCCTATGTGCAGAAACAACTGTGATGTGGCTACAGGCAGACTACAGAATGGCTCCTCTGACACAACGCCTATGTGAGGAATGGCTCCTCTGACGCAACGCCTATGTGCAGAAACACCTGTGATGTGACTACAGGCAGACTACAGAATAGCTCCTCTGACGCAACGCCTATGTGCAGAAACACCTGTGATGTGACTACAGGCAGACTAAAGAATGGCTCCTCTATCGCAACGCCTACGTGCAGAAACACCTGTGATGTGACTACAGGCAGGCTACAGAATGGCTCCTCTGACGCAATGCCTATGTGGAAAAAAAACTGTGATGTGGCTACAGGCAGAGTACAGAATGGCTCCTCTGATGCAACGCCTATGTGCAGAAACACCTGTGATGGGACTAGAGGCACACTACAGAATGGCTCCTCTGAAGCAACGCCTACGTGTAGAAACAACTGTGATGTGGCTACAGGCAGACTACATAAAAGGCTCCTCTGATGCAACGCATATGTGCAGAAACACCTGTGATGTGACTACAGGCAGACTACAGAATGGCTCCTCTGACGCAACGCCTATGTGTAGAAACACTTGTGATGTGACTACAGGCAGACCAGAGAATGGCTCCTCTGATGCAACGCCTATGTGCAGAATCACCTGTGATGTGACTACAGGCAGACTATAGAACGTCTCCTCTGACACAATGCCTATGTGCAGAATGGCTCCTCTGACGCAACGACTATGTGCACAAATACCTGTGATGTGACAACAGGCAGACTACAGAATGGCTCCTCTGACGCAACAATAATGTGCAGAAATTCCTGTGATGTGACTACAGGCAGACTACAGAATAGCTCCTCTGACGCAACGCCTATGTGCAGAAACACCTGTGATGTGACTACAAGCAGACTACAGAACGGCTCCTCTGACGCAAAACCTATGTGCAGAAACACTTGTGATGTGACTACAGGCAGACTATAGAATGGGTCCTCTGATGCAACCCCTATGTGCAGAAACACCTGTGATGTGACTACATGCAGACTACAGAATGGCTCATCTAATGCAATGCCTATGTGCAGTGTTAGAACTGGGGGTCTCTAGTTGGCAGAGGTAGGTACCTTTGTCCAAATAGGGACCCTTGCTTCTAGTCAGGGTAAGGGGGATACACTACTAAAATAACCCCTGCTCACCCCCTTGGTAGCTTGGCACGAGCAGGCAGGCTTATCTCAGAGGCAGTGTGTAAAGCATTTGTGATGTGAACACATACAGTAACCCAGTGACAACACTACAGATGGACACCACACAGGTTGTAGTATAAAGATAAGTATTTGCAATGCAATAGGTCTGGCATTATTAAAGTTTGAGCTATTGGTGTTGCATTATTTAGCAATGCCAATAGCTCAAACTTTAATAATGCGAGACCTATTGCATTGCAAATGCTTGTTTTAAGATTGCTGCTCCACTTAGAAATGCTCAAATGTTAATGAATGAGGAGCCGATTTTACAAGCGCCATGCTTTAATGTTATTTGCAACCTGACCCCGTCACAACACTAGAGCCCGCCCCCACCACCACCTTTCGCTCTGAGGTTGCTGCTCGCAGTTCCCTCCCATTTGAAATAACAGCAGCAACTGCATACATGAGCGCCTTGTTAGAGAAGGAAACCTTTAAGGGGACATGCTACACATTTAAAAATGTATGTGTGGGAACTATTCGTGATACATTGCCGTGTCTGAAGATGATGTGCAGTGTGCACTTAACTCTTTTTGCTGTGTACATCTTCACCTTCCTGATAATTGCTGAGCCCAGCACAGCTCATCCCTCACGTTTGTCAATAATGTTCCTGCCAGTGAGCTAATGTGAAAGGAAAATGGTCATCAGCGTGGGAAATTCTCACCTGGGCTCAAATACACACCCTCAAGAGTCTATGGCGTCCGGAGATGCCCGCCAGCCTCCCAAACAATTCCCACCAGAGGTGCAGGAGACATGGGTCCAATTACGCCGACCGGGCTCCCACTCTGTTCTCACCAGTGTCTGCAGTGAAATGACCATTTCCTCACGATACACAGATGTGCAAAAACGCCTGTCGGGCTCTCAGCCCGTTACCACCAGAGGCTCGTGAGTCCGATGAGGCTGACCAGGCTAGTCCCGCATCTCTCGTTAGAGGCCTGTGACTCGGCAGTTGTCAGAGTGGTAGAGATGCAGAAAATGGTGCCTGATGTCAACAAGCAACTTCCTCCAGCAAGACACGCACATGTGCTTATGCATGGTCCATCAGGTAGGCAAAACAGATAACAGCAGACAAAAGCCATGATTTGTTTTGTTTTGCATAATCTCGCCTCAAGCAGTAAATTTGGCATCTCGAAGGCCTTTCATCTTTATCTGCGTCGCCATCTTTTGTCAATCTGGGATCAGCACCCAGACACTAAGCAATGCGATCTTTTCACCACATACTGTTACACTTTACACTCCCTTGAAAAATCCCAGCCAGTTGTCTACTTTCTGTTTCTGGTTCTTTTACTTTAAGGTTTCAAATACAAACACTTTACAGGTGCAGTTTTACCTGCAAAGCGACTCTTAAATTCAACAAAGTGTAAAATATGTTGCCAATGTGCCCACAATATTTTTAGCCGATTGAAGCACGCATTTTCTATGTATTTACCATGCTTTGTACTGTTTAACAGTGCAGTGCTAGTAAATATATGAATCACACGTGGGGCACATCCCTTGTTCAAGCCAAGCATTTGCAATGCAATAGGTCTCGCATTCGCGAGAGTTTAAGCTATTGGCATTGTAAATGACAATGTGTTTACTGTTTACATTAGGAGACCCCGAGATCTGTTATTGTATATCTACTTTCATTTTAAAATCATTTTATGCTAGAAAAAGTATGGTTTTTAATTGATTGAAAGAATGATATACAGGTCCCGTGTATATATATTCATGTATGGAATTTTTCGTGTTTAGTATTTTAATGAAATTGTAAAGGATATACGCTATGCTTGTACGATTCGCTTTTATGGTTGCTTTTTGTGAACCGAATAAAGCTTAAGAAACGAAACGAAACGACAATGCTTTTTATGTATCAGTTTTAAAAGCAACACATAAATAAAATGCATTGTCATTTGCAATGCCAATAGCTCAAACTCTCATAAATGCGAGACCTAGTGCATTGCAAATGCTTGTTTAATATTGCTCTCAGTGAGTAGAAATTCAAGGGACTTCATGTAGAAGTTGAATATAATGAGGGACAAGATGGTACCCTGAGGAACTCTGCAGGTGTTTAGAATTTTCTGGACTCTGGAGATGTACGTATGAATAATCTGGTGTCAATTTGATAGGTAGGAGAAAAATCAGTGATGGATGTTTCCAGTAAATCCCATTCAAAAGTTCAAGTTGGGGATGAATTCTATAAGGAGATAGGGTTCATACTTATCTGTTGCTAAAAGATCATCACCTATGACATGTAACATAGTTGTATATGAGGTGAAGCCTGATCTAAAGCTAGATCGATAATTGGACAGGAGATGGTTTGGTGTTGCTGTGACCTTAATGTTGTATATAGCGTGCTTTTTCTATGATCTTCCTGAAGAGGGGTAGATGACTGATGGTCTTGGTGGTTGGCAAGGTTGCCAGGGTCTAGTGTGTGGTTCTTCATGTGTGGCAAGATTTGTCCTGTTCTAAGAGCTTCAGTGAAGACACCTAAACTTAGTAAGGCACTGAAAATGGTAAATAGGGGTGAGTGTGGTTCTCCAAAGACAACTTTGATGACAGATGAGGATAAAACCATATCTTTATAGGTGGTGGCTTTGAAGGCTTTGAGAATACCAGCAAAGTCTCTGCATGACAGTCTGTAAAAATTTGAAAATGTAATAAATCTCTGGCTTGCTTTGATATTACATTCACAAAGCCAGGCAAGAACTGCTTCCACCTTATTGGTATTCATATCAATAATGCCACCTGAAATCTAGGATACTAACAATGAGATTTCAGAGACTTTGAACAAACATTTGTTTTGGCTTTAGGAAACGCTGCTTGAAGCATTGCAGTACTTCAACTACTTGGACTCAGCATTGTTTGAGAGTATTCAAGATTCGTCTAGCTAAATCACCATGAGGGTATTGAACAAACCATGTAACATGTAATTTACAATTATAGAAACTCTGTAGAAACATGTCTCAGCACAAAGGGGATTGTAGAAAATCTGCCTTTTCTGTATGGTCACCGCAGATTTTTACCTTCTACTGGACCCTTTATTTTTGCTGGCTGTAGAACTCTGTGCACTTTACCCCGGGCTAATCAGTGGTAAATTGCCTGTGCTCCTCCTTTCAACATCATGGAAACTGATATGCCCAGGATTGGCAAATGTAACTTACCTATAAGTTCCTACTATATGGTACTAAGTGTGCTCAGGGCCTGTAAGTTAAATGCCGTTAGTGGACTGCAGCACCCATTGTGCTACTCACTACAGTGTGAGTGCAAACACAACTACAGACCTACTATTGTAGCCTGCCTGTGGCAGCTTAAAAACTTCGATTCGACCTGTCAAAATAACTCCTTTGGACAAGTCAAAACCTTCCTTCTAAATATTTTGAAGTCACATCAATGCAGGCCTTACTGCCCAAAAGGCAGGGTCCATGTATTTAAAAGTAGGACATATATGTAAAAGTTTATTGTCAAATATGTCCTTGCCGTGAAAAAAGCCAGAAAAGCTATTTTCAATGCAGCAAGGCTGGCAATACTCTAAGAAAAACCTGGGTTACATTATTACATTTAATAATGCTGATTTTGTTAGGAACCAGCTAGAAATCTAATTCAAATACTTTTTAATAGTTATTCAAAACTCAATTTAATTGTAAAACTGAATTATTAATAACTATTAAGGAAAGTTTACTTTTAGAAAGTTACCTTTACCCTGCCTAAAGCCTCTTGATGAACATTTGCATGAGCTCCAACTGTCACCTGGCAGCTGCATAGCACCTAGAAGTTTTGTAAAAACTGCTCCCAGAGCAGGGCAAAGGCCTCAGGGATAGGGAAGTGTTGTTGTTCCCTTGACAGGATGACTAGTGGGTTGTACTAAGGAACATGATTCATTTCTAAAAGTCCTCCCTGTCACAGGCAAATGCTAGCTGACATCTATTGTGCATAGTCCTGTGAAAGATCGAAATCCAGCTGGCTATTATTCACAAGTACCATTGCAGTGTCACAGTGCCAACTGTAGAGTGGCTGAGGCCTATATTTTCTTCATAGTCAAGTCAAGCTCGCCTGCAGCGATATCTGTGAAACAAATTCTTGCTGCTACGAACACTGATGAAGATATGCTTGCACTCAAGGACATTATTGCACAGCAGTCCTGGACAAAACATACTCAACTTCTTACAGTTGATTTTGAACATCAAAAGTTAAAAAACTGTGAGAGAGGAACTCTCTGTTACTCAAAAAGGCTTTATATTACAAGGTTCTTTAATTGTCATTCATGAGAGTCTGAGACAACAAGTCATTGAACTAGCACACAAGGGTCATTGTGGCATTGTCGCCACTAAGAGAGCTCTCTGTGTGGTTTCCTCGCCTTGATGAAAGAGTTGGAAGAGAATTAAAGGCCTGTTTTTTGTGCAACAGCTTATCTCCTAAAACAGCACAGCATCCATTAGTTATGTCTGATATTTCAAAACAAGTGTGGGAGACGATTGCAGTTGATTTCTTTGGACCCCTCAACAATGGACATCATCTCATGGTAGTCATTGATGAGTACTCACGATTTCCCGTTGTGGAAGACATATAATCAACCACACATGACAAAGTCATTGGGACATTAAATGACATTTTTGCAACATGGGATGTTCCCTCCATTCTAAAGTCTGACAACCTCCCACCTTTCAATAGCCAAGAGTTTAAGGACTTTCTCACTAATATGAATGTTAAACATCAGAAAAGAACAACTTTCTGGCCAAAGACAAATGGCGTTTTCGAATGATTTATGGGCACCCTAAAGAGAGTAGTTCAGAGCGCTGTGCTAGAAGGAAGTGGCCTCAAGTCAGTTTATGTTCAGCCCTTCGAGCTTACTCCCCATTCCACTACAGGTGAAAGCCCCGCCTGCTTGATGTTTGGGAGAGTCATGGGAACCAAATTGCCTCAATGGACCACTAATAGATTGACAGATGCTGATGAGATCTGTGAAACGGATTCCTTTCACAAATCCAGAATAAAGACCTATGCTGACGAACGCCAATGTGCTCGGGAAATGGTTTTCAAAGAAGGAGACCGGGTCCTGGTCAAACAAAATAGGAAACGCCAGTCTGCCGCTCTATTTGATGCTGACCCACTGAGGGTTGAGACAAGCAAAGGACATATGGTGACCGCACACTGTCTTGGAAAGTCCATCACGAGAGACTCGTCACATTTCAAGCACCTGCCTCAATGTTTGCCAACTCCAGATGTTCAAAGTGAGACATGTACACCTGAGAGTCCGGGGAGCCCAACTCATACACCTGCCTCTGCATCACCTGTACCGAGGTAGGCCTCTCTTCTGCTCCTCATCAACCTTACATGACAAGATCTGGAAGATTGGTTCAAGCACCTCAACAGCTTATTGAGGAACTATAATGTATATATTTAATATTTGTACCTTTCATTTAACAAAGGGGGAGATGCAGTGTCTTGTGAATATGAATAACAGGACCCTTCTGCTCCTTGATGGACTCCTAGGGAGAATGACATAATCGATTGGATGTGTCTGGGTGTGGTTAATAACGTTTATGGCTCAGTGCACACAGTTAATGGTTGCACTCTGTAGAATAAAGACGTGCACTAAAGAGCTCCGTGTGTGTGGTGTGGTCATTTTCATGCTACCGGACAGGGGAGGACGCTACAATAACCAGTTATTGATTTGCTGACTAGGTTCGTGCTTTGACTCCCAGAGCCAAGCCGCACCCTTGACTCATCTTTTCCCACGAATTCCCTCGCTTCCCCACCACTACTCCAGTCTGGACTGAACAGCAACACAAGAAACCAATAAACTCCTGATAAGTGCATCAGTTTATGTGAGGGTCTGCTTAGGGATGGAGGGAAAGTTCTTCTTTTCATCTTGAGAGAGTAAGAAAAAATATTGGCGTATAACTTTGAATGCTATTTTTCTTTTCATTCTAATGCAATAGTACCTGGAAACAGTAGTAAAATTAATTTTCATTTTGCTGTACCGGCAGCAGTTGGAATAGAATAACTTTTACTGCATTGGCTTCTGCAGGGGTAAGGACGAGCCATGATACAGCGTAATGTATGCACCCTTGTACCTTGGAAACATTTTTCAGCAAGTTTGGAAGCGGTAATAATTTTTGGTAGTTCAATAAATGTAACTTTCTTTCAAGATGTTCTGACACTTCATGTGTTGAAATAAGTTTACTGTTTCAATTTTCTGGTTCAGAAAAGGGAGAGTGAGAGCATAAGTACTTTTTCATCTGACTTGCCAGGGCGTGAATCGCTGTGAACTTAATTAGTTGTTAATATGTTATGCACTAGTGTTGCGAATTAATAAGTTTAATATATCTACAGTACACATTTTTCGAACTATATACTGTAGCAATAAAATTATCCTCTATACCCAAACGGTCCTAAATAGCCGAGGATGTTTATAGTGTTATGAATGAGTATTTCAATTCTACGCTAAGGAACTTAGCAATATTATATTTGTGTTCCTTGATATTTTCTTTTTCACAATTATCAACTATCTTTAGTGGCGCAAAATGTGAGCTTGGCCGGGCATAAAATGCACCAGTGCATGTAGGATTTATGAAAAATGCACCTGTGCAGGATTTCCAAGGACATTCGCTAATACCCATCAGGTGTACAAAGGACATAAAACCCAAGTGCCCTTACTTGTTCCAATGGAGGGCAGTGCCTTAATGTGGTCTAGCCCAATGACAGAACATTCCTCTGTCACAATGGTAGCCCCTCCAATGACCCATTCCTCAGGCTCCGTCACATGTTCCAACTCCAGGTGGGTGTCAGGGTCTCACCAGAGCAGGGTCGAAAAGGGCACAGCAGTAAACTTGCAGAGAAGCATACAAGGCATCTCCATATATGCAGAGCGTGGCAGCGTCAACACTCAGCAGTCTAGGGACGACAAAAGCGAAGAAGTAGACTTGCAATAAAGCTTGTATAGGGCCCTAGCTTAGGTGGAGAGTGGCGATGCTGGCAGGCCAGTCAGTGAAGACTGGAGTTACTAGGCGGTATAGAGCTGTAAATGGTCAGAGAGTGGTGATTCAGAGAGGAATCTCCTGCGCATAGTAAGGAGACCAAACATAGTCAACATCCAAAGGTTGGCAGGTCATAGGGTTCTCCCCAGATGGCAACCGCTGCATGTGTTGGTGTCTTTTTGAATGGACAATCCTAATTGTTAAGTGCCTGTCTTTTGCATCACTATCTCTTTTTCTCTGTGATTCTGCTCCTAGTTACCAATTGTCTTTTACATTTAGAAGTAGATGTCAGGTGGAAGAAGAGGGAAATATAGTAATCTTGCTTACCTGACATGTGGCATAGTTGGTAGTGTGCAGCTAATTCTGGTCAATGGAATGTATAGGCTATTCAACAAGATATATATGATTTGGAGGGGGTTAACAATGTATATCTGCACTTCCTGACAACATTGATTGGCTATCTGAGTATCATGTATACGATTTAGGATCTGTAGCACATTAACTAACGCCTACATCACCGTCGGCCTGATGCCAGTCAGCCAAACTTTATGCTGGTGCCGGGAGTATCACTGTGACCCCATTTTTGCCCAGGAAACCTGCTATGCAGCAGTGGCAGTTCGGTCTGAACGGTTCCCATGGGAGCAGGGTCAAGACTGATTTGCATATGGCTAGATCAAAACTGGAATGGCATGGCAAGCAAATAAACAATGGATGTAACCCAGATCCGTGACTTGGAGTGAATGTTTGATTTGTTCAGCATTCTGTCAATCATCTGTTCTTTTGCATTTGTCGCCCTAAGTGGGAACGGTATGCCCAGATGTGGGTCCTGTGCTCACTATGCCACAGGATTCAAGCTAGCCTGGCTGATGAGGGGTGATACAGCGAAACCAGTCACAAGATGCTTGTTTCTGGTCCAGGGAGGACCTGGCCTGGCAGTTCAGGCAGGATTTTTCCTATGGGAGCAGGGTCAAGACTGATATGCATATGGCTGGGTCTAAACTGGAATGCGTGGCGAGCAAAGAAAAAGAAATGATGGATTTAACCCAGATCTGTGACTAGGGGTGAATATTTGATTTGTTCAGCATTCCGTCCATCATGTGTTATTCTTGCAGTTGTCGCGCTAAGTGGGAAGGGTATGCTCAGAATGGAAACAGCCTTAACAACGCGGGCTGAGCCACCCGTGCCGTTTCCCCGCAATCCGTACAACACTTGCCTTAACTACGCATGTGCCTTAACAACGAATATGCGTGGTTAAGGCAATGCACTGTCTAGTTGCCGAGCAGAGGCACAGGATGGGGAAGACCCAAAGAGGAAGGACTATCCGGAATCGGGAGAGTTCAGGGTGAGGTAAGTGGGGCTGGGGCTTGGTCGTGGGGGTGGATAGGGTAGTTTTTCAGGGTGTGGGTAGGTTTTAGGACTCAGGAGGGGGTCGGGGTAGTTTTTAGGGTGGGGGCAGGCTTTAGGGCTAAGGACATGGTGAGGTAAGTGGGGCTGGGGCTTGGTCTTGGGGGGTGGAGAGGGTAGTTTTTCAGGGTGGGGGTATGTTTTAGGACTCAGGAGGGGGCCGGGTAGTTTTTAGGGTGGGGGACAGTATTTAGGGCTAAGGGAGGAGGAGAAAGGGACAGTTCACAGGGCAGGGAGCAGGGCCGGGGTAGTTTAGGGATATAGGGGATAGTTTTTAGTGCTCAGGGCAGGGGGCTGGGGTTGGGATAGTTTTTGGGGCGTGGGCTTATTTTTTGGGCTCAGGGCAGGGGGAGAAGGGACAGTTTACAGGGCAGGGTCGGGGTAGTTTAGGGATGTAGGGGATAGTTATTAGGGCTCAGGGCAGGAGACAGCTTTAGGCCTCAGGGAGGGTGGGGTGCTGCGTTGAGGTACTTCACTGAGGTAGGGAAACGTTTTTTAGGGCTTAGGGCAGGGAGGCTGGGGTCGGGGTAGCTTTTGGGGTGTGGGGATAATTTTTAGGGCTCAGGGCAGGCAGAAAAGGGACAGTTTACAGGGCAAGGAGCAGGGTAGAGGTAGTTTAGGGATGTAGTGATAGTTTTATTGCTCAGGGCAGGGAGGCTGGAGTTGAGGTACTTTTTGGGGTGTGAACTTAATTATTAGAGCTCAGGGCAGGGGGCGAAGGGACAGTTTACAGGGCAGGGTCGGGGTAGTTTAGGGATGTAGGGGATAGTTTAGGGATCAGGGCGGGGGGGCTCGGTTCGGGGTAGTTTTTGGGTGTGGGTTTAATTTTTAGGGGGCAGGGGGAAAAGGGGCAATTTACAGGGCAAGGGGGAAGGGTATGATCTTTAGCCTGCATGCCCCTTTACCCATCATGTCTTTACTACGAAATTGCGTGGTAAAGGCATGCGTGGTAAAGGCATGCGTGCCATAGACGCGGTCATGGTTGAGACCCCGTGGTACAGGCATGCGTTGTTCAGGCAAGCGTTGTACCATCATACAACCACCCAGAAGTGGGTCCCATGCTCGCTATGCCACTGGATTCCAAGCATTGTTGATGAGGGGTGATACCCCAAGGTCAGTCTCAGTGTGTGATTCTGGTCCAGGTAGGACCTGGCCTGGCAGTTCGGGCTGGACTGTTCCCATAGAAGCAGGGTCAAGACTGATTTGCATATGGTTGGGCCTAAACTGGAATGGCGTTGAATGCTCAGACGTGGGTCCCGTGCTCGCTATGCCACCAGATTCATGCTAGCCTGGCTGATGAGGGGTGATACCCCAAAACTGGTTCCCAGGATGCTTGTTTCTGGTCCAGGGAAGACCTGGCCTGGCAGTTCAGGCTGGACTGAGCCCATGGGAGCACGCTCAAGACTGATTTGCATATGGCTGGGTCTAACTTGGAATGGCGTGGCGAGCAAAAAAATGATGTATTTAACCCAGATCTGTGACTGGGGGTGAATGTTTGATTTGTTCAGCATTCTGTCCATCATCTGTTCTTTTTACAATTGCTGCCCTAAGTGGTAAGGGTATGCTCAGACGTGTGTCTCATGCTTGCCACGCCACCGGATTTAAGCTAGCCTAGCTGATGAGGGGTGATACCCCGAAACCAGTCCCAGGATGCTTGTTTTTGGGCCAGGGAGGACCGGGCCCGGCAGTTCTGGCTTGACTGTTCCCATGGGAGCAGGGTCAAGACTGATTTACATATGGCTGGTTCTAAACTGGAATGAATGAATGAATGAGTAGTTTGTAAAGTGCATAAATCACCCCCAAAGGAGTATCTCCGCGCTGGAGAGCAACAACCCAGGTTAACAGTTGGGGAACAGTTCGGTTTTCAAAAGTTTCCTAAAGGTAGGGAAATCATTGCATTTACGGAGGACAAGAGGCAGGTGATTCCAATATAGGTGCGCTAGATGGAAAAAAGATTTGCCCCCAGAACCGGACTTCTTGAAACGAGGGATAATAAGGAGGGATTTTTCCCTTGACAGTAGGGATCTGCTTGACCGATAATGGAGAAGTTTCTCTGTTAAGTAACTGAGTCGTTTGCCGTTGAGCGCCTTGTGTACAATACAGCAGATCTTGAACTTAAGTCTCTGTCTAATTGGTAGCCAGTGTAGCTGTCGCAAAAGAGGCGATGCAGTGGTTCTGGATTGCATATTCTGTACCAGACGGGCTGCAGTGTCTGAACCACTTGCAGTTTATTCAATAAGGCTTCATTTGTAGCAGCCAAAAGAGCATTGCAGTAGTCTAGGCGACTAATCACTAGCGTCTAAATCAACGTTTTACGTACCTCGAGAGGGAGGAATTAGAATACACTACGCAAGAGAGTCAGCATGTGGAAACAGGTACCGGTGGTAGCTCTTACTTGATCCCTCATAGAAAGGGACTGATCCAACCTGATGCCTAAATTCTTTACCACCGCCTTGGGGGCTGGAGCTATGCCCAAATTTGAAGGCCAGCACTCTGCAGTCCAGAGCTTTTGGGCAATTCCAAAGAGCATGATCTCCGTTTATACGGCATTCAACTGGAGGAAATTTTCAGCCATCCAGGCTGAAACCGCTTTGATGCCTGCCAAGAAACGAAGTTTATATAGTAGTATCTTTCTTGTCAAAGGATAGGAGAAGTTGGGTATTATCTGCATAAGAGAAAGGGGTGAACCCAAATTCTCTAACAATCTTGGACAGGGGAGCTACATACACATAGAACAGAGTGGGGCTGAGGCAGGATCCCTGAGGTACTCCCTTGATGAGCTTAATGATATGCGAGCGAAAAGGACCTAAATTAATGGTCTGCGTACATTGACTTACCGGAGAACCATTGTAGGGCACGCCCCCGATTCCAATTTCCTCGAGTCTGTGAAGCAATCTATGGTGCGACACAGTGTCAAATGCTGCTGATAGGTCTCGGAGCATCAATAGTACAACCTGATTATTATCCAAAGAAATCCTAATATAGTCTGTGACCGCAATCAGTGCAGATTCTGTTTTGTGCCTGGGTCCAAAACTGGACTGAGAGAAATGTAGGCAGCCTCAGGACTCTACATATTCCATGAGTATTTTGTTTATATACCCTTTTAGGAACTTACTCATTAACGGGAGGAGAGAAATAGGACAATAGTTTGATAGATCTGAAGAGGGAAGACCTGCCTTTTTACAAATAGAAAGTACTTGTGCCGTTTTCCATGCCCTTGGCAGAATTCCATCGTTCAGAGATGAATTTAATAATGTGCAGATGGAAGGGGCTAGTTGCGTAGCTAGTAATGCGAAGATCTTTGCTGGTAGGATATCATGAGGTGATCCGGATTTAGCTCCCTTTAACATTTCTGTCAAGATATGCAGATGGATGGGAATACATTCCCCGTAGGAGATGGGATGAGAGTGGGAGTGATTTTCAGAATGTCCGAGATAACTGTGGCAATAGACAAATTATCATATATTTTATTATTTTTTTCTTCAAGATGATCAGCAATATTGTCGCATAATGCTTGCGAAGGGGAGCTAGTAGTGGCACAGGTGGAGGGACTGGTAAAGGACTTAAGGACTTTGTAAAGTTCTTTGGTCGAGTTACCTGCCTGGTTCAATTGAATCGCTATGTGAGCTTTCCGGGCTCTTTTTATATTCTAATGGTAAAGAGCTAAAGCATTTTTGGAGGATTCCTTCTCATCCACTGTATTAGACTGACGCCATAGTCTCTCAAGTTTTTTACACCTTGTCTTCTCCTGATGTAATTTGGGTGAATATCAGGCCATTTGTTGTCTTATCTTAGAGAGACTTTATGATGAAGTTTTAGAGGGGCGATGGTATCTGAAGCCGTTTTATAGTTCTGTGCAGGTCCTCTAATTTAGAATTGATATCACTTGACTACAGATATGGGGGCCTTGAATTCCTGCATGAAAGTATCTCGGGTGATTTTGTGCCATTGTCTCCTATAACTATGTGTGGGTTTATTAAAAGTAGGAACTGCTTGCATATCCAAAATATGAAAATGAATCACGGAGTGATCAGACCATACCACCGTGCGGTGAGTTTCAGTATATATAAGGGGAGATTGGTCAGAATATGGTCAAGTGTATGGACTGTCGAGTAGGTAGGTCCAGTGTTAGTCTTTTTTAAACCTAAGGAAGCCAGATCGGTGAGAAACTGAGCTGCGTCTATATTGGAGCTGTTTTCACAATGAATGTTAAAATCACCTAATAAAATAAAATGTTTAGTAGAAATAACATGAATAGCAATTCGTTCCGTCAGAATAGAAATAAAATCCGAAAGAGGGCCAGGAGGGCCTTTCCAGCAGTCTTGGGGTAAGAGCTCGATTTTAAAGATACAAATCTCAATCTTTTCTTCCGAGCTCTTCTCAATTATAGAGACTTTCATGGCCTCTTTATGGATAATAGCAATGCCACCACCTGTTCTGGCCTTCCTGTCCAACCTTAAAATGCGGTAATTTCCAGGCAGTGCCAGGGCAACAGAGGGAGTGGAGGTCGATTTAAGCCACATCTCTGTGAGAAAACCAAGATCGGGGAGAGTCCTCCATAATCATGTCCCATATGTCAATGGCATGCTTAGGTAAAGATTTCACATTACTTAGGAAGCATTTCCGGCCCTGGAAAGAATTAGGGGCAGGGAATGGAAGGGACCTGAAGACTTAGCTTTGGATCACCTTGGGATCTAGTGGACTGTGTTTCTACCTCCTGATCTGACGTATGGCTCTGAAAATTGCAATGTCTACATGAGAACGGACCTTCAAAGGTAGAAGGAGGGTTGGCTGTATTACATACATTATATGTGTTAAGGTTGCTAACTAGAGGTCTGATCTCTCTGAGTTTGTTAGCCGAATAACAGCGGCGTGATGTAGCGAAGGCTGGACTACAAGATGCAGGGGTCCTGGCCCCTGGCGACGGCTGGGCATGGACGGGCGCAGATGGGCTTGCCTTTGGCACGCCTTCGGCCCGCAGGCAGCGCTTCCGCTGCGCATCAGCAGTGGCATGCCAACTAAATAGTAAATCCAGTAAACAGCTAGACCGCTAACTCGAGAGGTTACTCCAAGACCGGAATGAGAGAAATGCTTGCTCTCGCTCTCTCCACTCAAACGGCAACTGCTGCGGTGGACCGGAGAGCCAGCTAGAGAGGAGCAGACAGAGGGGTGAGAGAGGTGAGCGAAAGCGACTAATGCTACTTGGGTTCAAACTAAAATAACATATGCCCTAACATATATTCTAAAAGCTGCCCTTTAACACAGTAAAACTTAAATAACGATGCTAAGTAAAAATAGTATGAGCAGTATAAAAGTGGGAGATCAAAGGAGCCAACCAGTCAATACTGCCCTGGGCATCTGCTGTGCGTCAGTGGTGGCATGCCAATTAAATAGTAAATCCGGTAAACAGCTAGACCGCTAACTCGAGCGGTTACTCCGAGACTGGAAGTAGAGAAATGCTTGCTCTGGCTCTCCCTTGTACTCTCCACTTGAACAGCGAACCGCCGCGGTGGACCAGAGAGAGGGCTAGAGAGGAGCCGACAGAGGGGTGAGAGAGGTGAGCGAAAGCAACTAATGCTACTTGGGTCAAAACTAAAATAACATATGCCCTAAAATACATTCTAAAAGCTACTCTTTAACACAGTAAAACCTAAATAACGATGCTAACTAAAAACAGTTTAAGCAGTATAAAAGTGGGCGAATGGCTTGGGAAGCAAAAAAACGATGGTTTAAACCCAGACTGTGACTGGGGGCGAATGTTTGATTTTGTTCAACATTCTGTCCATCATCTGTCTTTTTGCAATTGTCGCCCTAAGGGTAAAGGGTGTGCCCAGACTTGAGTCCTGTGCTTGCTAATGTCACCAGATTCAACCTGGCCGATGAGGATTGATACACAGAAACCGGTTCCAGGATGCTTGTTTCTGGTCCAGGGAGGGCCTGGCAGTTCGGGCTCACCTGTTCCCATGGGAGCAGGGTCAAGACTGATTTGGGTCTGGGTCTAAACTGGAATGGCGGGGCAAGCAAAAAACAATGGGTTTAACCCAGATATGTGACTGGGGTGAATGTTTGATTTGTTCAGCATTCCGCCCATTATCTGTTCTTTTTGCAATTGCCGCCCTAAGCAAGAAGATTATGACCAGACATGGGTCCCATGCTCGATATGCCACAGGATTCAAGCTAGCCTGGCTGATGAGGGGTGATACCCCGATACCGGGCCCAGGATGCTTGTTTCTGGTCCAGGGAGGGCCTGGCCTGGCAGTTCAGGTTGGACTGTTCCCATGGGAGCAGGGCCAAGACTGATTTACATATGGCTGGATCTAAACTGGAATGGCGTGGCAAGCAAAAAAATGATAGATTTAACCCAGATGTGTGACTGGGGTGAATGTTTGATTTGTTCAGCATTCCGTACATCATCTGTTCTTTTTGCAATTGTCGCCATAAGTGGGAAGGGTATGCCTCGCTGTGCGCACCGTGGTTCGCTATTCCGCTAGATTTGGCTAGTCTGACTGATGATGGGTGATACCCCGAAACCGTTCCCAGGATGCTTTTTCTGGTCCAGGGAGGACCTGGCCTGGCAGTTCGCGCTGAACTGTTGCCATGGGAGCAGGGTCAAGTCTGATTTGAATATGGCTGGGTCTAAACTGGAATGGCGTGGCAAGCAAAAAAATGATGGATTTAACCCAGATCTGTGACTGGGGTGAATGTTTGATTTGTTCAGCATTCCGTCCATCATCTGTTCTTTTTGCAATTGTCGCAATAAGTGCGAAGGGTATGCCCAGCTGTGCGTCCCTTGTTCGCTGTGGCCCCAGATTCAGCTAGCCTGACTGATGAGGGGTGATACCCCGAAACCGGTTCCAGGAGCTTGTTTCTGGTCCAGGGAGGATCTGGCCTGACAGTTTGGGCTGGACTGTTCCCATGGGAGCAGCGTCAAGACTGATTTTCATATGGCTGGGTCTAAACTGGAATGGCTTGGCATGCAAGAAAGTGATGGATTTACCCAGATCTGTGACTGGGGGTGAATGTTTGATTTGTTCAGCATTCCGTCCATCATCTGTTCTCTTTGCAATTGATACCCTAAGTGGGAAGGATATGCCCAGACATGGGTCCCTTGCTCGCTATGCCACCGGATTCAAGCTAGCCTGGCTGATGAGGAGTTATACCCCGAAACCAGTCCCAGGTTGCTGGTTTCCAGTTCAGGGGGGATTTGGCCTGGCAGTTCTGGCTGGAATGTTCCCATGGGAGCAGGGTGAAGACTGATTTGCATACGGCTGGTTCTAAACTGGAATGGCGTGGCGAGCAAAAAAAGATGGATATAACCCAGATCTGTGACTGGGGTGAATGTTTGGTTTGTTCAGCATTCCGTACATCATCTCTTCTTTTTGCAATTGTCGCCATATGTGGGAATGGTATGCCCAGCGGTGCATCCCGTGTTCGCTGTGGCATCAGATTCAGCTAGCCTGACTGATGAGGGGTGATACCTCGAAACCGGTTCCAGGAGGCTTGTTTCTGGTCCAGGGAGCATCTGGCCTGACAGTTTGGCTGGACTGTTCCCATGGGAGCAGCGTCAAGACTGATTTTCATATGGCTGGGTCTAAACTGGAATGGCGTGGCATGCAAAAAAGTGATGGATTTAACCCAGATCTGTGACTGGGGATGAATGTTTGATTTGTTCAGCATTCCGTCCATCATCTGTTCTTTTTGTAATTGTTGCCCTAAGTGGGAAGATTATGCCCAGACGTGGGTCTCATGCTCGGTATGCCACTGGATTCAAGCTAGCGTGGCTGATGTGGGGGGATACCTCGAAGCCGGACCCAGGATACTTGTTTCTGGTCCAGGGAGGGCCTGGCCTGGCAGTTCGGGTTGGACTGTTTCCATGGGAGCAGGGCCAAGATTGATTTACATATGGCTGGATCTAAACTGGAATGGCATTGCAAGCAAAATAAGCGATGGATTTAACTCAGATCTGTGACTGGGGGTGAATGTTTTATTTGTTCAGCATTCCGTCTATTTTCTGTTCTTTTTTCATATTTTGCAGTGTGCAGCACCATCAAATTTTAACAATGTCCATGTGCCGCTGAGGAAATTATGCATGGCTCTATGATAATTTGTGATGAGGTGCTTAATTTGAGCCAGAGGTTGCTGGGGCTCGACACCAGCTCTTAATTGTCAGCACTGGTACCTATGACAGTCTGCCACATGGTGACGCTATTTTTTTCATCAGAGATGAGCACAACTGTTGTTTATTAATTCAATATACATAAAGAATGCCCAATACCTGCTGCCATAGCCATTGTTTTAGCTTTGGGTTCCTGAAATTGTCAGAATTGTCACACTTATAGGAGTGTGACTTATTAATTATGTTGTTACTGTAATTGACAGCGGCAATGGGCAGTGCAAGCGGAAGTGGCCTGCTGACAAGACCCCCATCACTTTTTCTTTTTAAATGAATCCATGTTGTGATGGGTAGATTTCCTTGACTTAAGCCTACTGTTTTTCGCATATACTGTAATTTAATTTCTGGGACCATATTTATATCAATAGCCAGCCCTTAGAACCTGGGCAGCCTTCGCCTGTCTTTCATGAAGTCATCAGTTTATGTTCGAAGCATATTGGCTGACCACTGTATGCTTACCAGAGCTGCATTTTTCTTCTTTGTCTATTCGTTTACCTCACAAGCAGCAGTGCAACTCTGTCATCTCAGGCCTTCTCCTGCTATGTTCCTGCAATCTTTAGTAACATCCCACCTCCGATCCGACATGCTGTTTTGTCGCTTCACTGCAAAAAAGAGCCTCAAACCTAGCTCTTCAAAGGACATCTCATCCGCCATTGATAGATGCACCTGAAGCTTCACCCGTGGAAATCACGTGAAGAGAACCCCTTCCCTAACTATAATTTCTGTCTTAAACTAAAGTTTGTGAGACAAGAGTTGAAGGGATAATGTCCATCTTCTCAACACTGGAATTTATCATAAGCACACGCTGAAGGTAAACACATAGGGGGTTATTTCAATGTCGGGCGGAATTCCTTCCGACCAACACTGACTCGGTCATGGGACCGACCAACACCGGCGGTCCCTACTGGCCTATTATGATGTGACCGAATGATGTTCGTCACCTTCAACTTTTCTCAAAGGGAACTTATTTTACGGCCATAAACTGGCCGGAACACAAGCTCCCATTGAGAAAAGGGAGGTGTGGTTCATTCCTGCAGGCCGTGTCAGACACCGCAAGGTGCCTGCCACAAGGTGCAGGGTTCAACAGGGGGCACCATAGGTGCCCCCTCGGCCTCCAACCAGAGGCCGTGCACCACAGGGGGCCCTGCTGGGGGCCCCCAAACACGCTTTCCGACATGGTTTCCATATCAGACAGGCCGGCATGGAAACCGTGATCGTAATCTCAAGGGTGGAAAGACCCGCCCTTGTGGTTACTTGCTGGCTTCCGACTGGCGGACAGGCTCGGAAGCCAGCCGGAATGACCATACTTTCCAACCGCCTCCAACATAAAGAGGCGGTCGGAAAGTAAAACACACACACACACACACACAAACACACACACATATTAATGTGTGTAGGGTTGTAGTGAGTTAAATATACTATACAATAGAAAATATCTACCTGAAAATATTGCAGAACTAGTCAATGTGCATAAATGGGGCCATTTAAGCTTCAATGTAAATTCTATCCCTATGTTTTTTAAAACCCCAAATGTTCTTCTGCACGGTTATTGGCTTTGCAGTCATTACTGGCAGCGTGTGGGGAGACAGTTTTTACATTTAAAAAAATAAATATAGTCAAGTGGACGGATGGTTTCCCGTCTGTAATTATGTATACAGAACAGTAAAAACAGAATACTGAGCACCTTAATATAGAGCACGTACTGATAAACCCCATGCACTATTGTTTTGAAGGTGTGTTTATACAACCAGAGGTAAAGGTCTGGGCATTAAGGGAATGCGGGGGCAAATATGTTGATGACCAGGAAATGAATGCTCTATCACTTTAAGAATGTCTGGGCTCCGACTGGTAGCAGCAGGTTCATGTATTTAGCAAGGATGCCAAGATGTATACCAATGTATTTGGAGTATATCAAAAGTAAATAAAAATTGCTGTACAGAACAAAAGCAGTGGAAAGACGTTTTCAGTGCTTGGCAAGGACTAACATGTGGAGAGGAGGTCGGTTTTGTGATAGTACACAATTATACATAAATCAGTTTCTTTTAGTATTGTATAACATGCAATACGTTACCTAACAACAGTTCAAAGGGGTTCTGTGCTATACCTTTGTTGCCAGGAAGGGATATAAACTTTGGACAATCTGCTATGATAGAAGTCATGTCTGTCCACAGGTGACTTGTCTGAAAAAACACCTGAGAACAAATAGTGGAATTCTTACCAGGTGGCAAAATCTGGTGCCCCTACACAGTAAACGATTGTGGTCTAAATAGTTAAAGGAGGCCATTTTCAGAATCTTCTCGTAAACAGAGGGAACCACAAGTTGTATTTCAGGTCATTTCTTAAGAAGTTCTATAGCTGTGAATCCGCACACCATAATATCACAACAATGTTTCTTCCATTGATTAAGATCTGCTAATGGACCAGGTTGCTACAATTGACCTTGTAAACAGAAATGTAGTGATGTGCAGCTTCCAAAAAAAACACTGCCTATAATCAGTACATGACTTGATGGCGAAGCACAGGAGTTTGGGAGTCAGAACACCTGATTCTAGATTTTATATTTCTGGAGCTCTGATTTTGGCATGCTTGTCAATCTATTTTCCTGAGATTGTAACAGCCCAAGTACTTGCTTTGCTGCCAGGCCGGCCTATGCCACTTTCTATCATGTAGGAGCCCTTTCTGATACCTTAGATGAACTCATTTTGCACCGTTTGAAGGAGAATCTGCGAGTTATCTGGGTGCACTTAGTATTGAAACTGATGTGTGGGCTATTTGAACTAAGGCATATCTATTAATAAGTAATGAGTGGTGTACAGGAAAAACTTTGATGGACACCACCGGTAAAACATTTACATTAGGAGAATCGCTGATAACCTCACTAAATTTTTCAATTGGTCAAGGAAGATTTTTTAGTCTACTGTATTTTAGCTCTGCAAAGCTTAGAAAAGTAAACGTGGTGTCAGTTGTTTATCATCTACTGATGAAAGATGTGGGCGAGCTGAACCCTGCAGTAAAGAGAAGTTCATTGATGATGTGATATCATGAGTGAGGGTAATGAATGGGTACTTGAAAGGTGTTTCAAAATCAGGATTTTAATGGCTGTTTTAGGGCTTTGAAACTATGTACCTTCAGCATCAATTAGGTTAGACACAGTGGCTCAAATAAGATAAAAGAATATGGAAATAGTGGAAAGGAACAGGTAGATATGGGATGTTACAATGTTTCGCTATAATTCACGTCACAATTATTTGTGATTTTGTGACCACAAATTGGCAGGTCTTTGCTGTATGGTGAGTTGGACCAGGGAGCTTTGATCTAGATACCATGATCAACCTGTACATTTAAATTCAGTACTAAATATGATGCCTAATCAATTAAAGTGTAATGCAAGATTTCTTATTTACACCTGCATCGAACCATTTTCTGTTCATATTTGAAGTAAACATTCGCTCATCAGTCAAGGAGGTGCCAAAAAATTGAAAACACCAATGACATTGCAGTGGGGTCACTCCAAGTCCAAATTAGCACCCTTGTGAACTAGTGTTTACCAAGTTGTTATTTTCGTTGAAGATGAACAGGTAGGCCTTCTTTAGCGATTTGGTTTTTTTTATGCAATGTAGCGTGAGCAGAGAACCATTGAATGAGTTCGCTGTTATCTGTTAAGGTTTGTGTGTTCTCCTCAAGGAGGCCATTTTCATGTTGGCAGTAACATATGGTATAGCATGTGTCTGACGGTTGGAGAATCGACTGGTGAGGACCCTGCATTTTTTAGTTATGCATATTTTTGGTTATGTATAGTTTTGTTTATGGTCTTGTTGTCCAAGGGATGAAAAACACAAATGGGATATCTTTTTTTTAAATTAGAGTCTAGAAATGAAATACCTGATTGGGGATCTTTCTTCTTTCTTTCTTTCTTTCTTTCTTTCTTTCTTTCTTTCTTTCTTTCTTTCTTTCTTCGGTTTACACATTTAAACCATAAAAGTGCATGATAAAAAAACAACAGTTTGCATAATAAAAATAAGTATAGCTATTAAAACCTAATCACATGTCTTGGGAACATATCCAACTCTGGAGCTACACTCACAGACAAATTAATAGGTAGATAAATGTAAGGAGTTCCTCTCAGGTGGCGGGCATCACCTTTCCTAAATACAGCTATCTAAAAAAACTCTAGAAAAGTATACTAAAATTCTAAAACAGACATGGATTGACGTGTTTGCACAGTGACTTTCAGAAACAGCCCAACACGAGTAAAAGTATCCTCATTATTCAGTTGAAGTAGTGCATTATAAGCTTCTCTAAAATCGTTAATGTGTAACTTCTTGATTAGTGGTAGCAAAATGCTTTTGGTGTACATTGAGTAAAAATTGCAAACAATAAAAAATGTAACGTAGATTGGCCAGACCTCGCATTACATGGGCAAGGATAAGAGTCTAAATTTGCCTGAAAGACTAATGGGAAATTTAGCAGGTATTTTATTGTGCCTTCCCTAAGGCGAAATAACAAACTACATTCAGGTAGCTTTGGGGTGGGACATGCCCTCCCCGGTTTCTGCTCAGATAGGCTGTCATTCTAGATTTATTGGACTCCCTCTTCAGTCTCTCCGCATGCACAAATTTTAACCAACAGGCCTGCAGTTGTCTTTTGTTAGTGGTGGGGGAGCCTATTGGATTCTCAAACAGCTGGGTACAGCCTATCTTGTGCAAGCAGGATTCGATATACTTCAACCATGGGATTTTCCTACCTTTGTCGCAGGAAAGGCAATCTTTTATGATGTGTTTCGTGAGGGCTCCAACCGTACTTTGCCCAATTGCAAGCCAGAGAAGCAGTGGGCGGGCACTTATATAATCCTTGACATAAGGGACACATAATTCACTATGACATTTGAAGCTGGAGATAGAGATCGGTGCTCCCAGCATCTTCCTACAGAAACTATGCTCCTCGAGTTGGATTTGATGACAATTCTCGATTCCTCAAACTTCAGCCCATAGGTGGCAATCAGGAGAAACTGTGATCTATAGATCTCGAGTAAAGTAAGTAAGACTCTCCCTTTCCTGGGGCGGGGTAAACTAAATAGCGAGCCATTTGCTCTGGATACTTTGCTCCTACTATTTGCTATGTGCGCTTTCCAAGAACCGCTATCACTAAAGGTCATGCCTAGATAAGAGAAAGTGCTTGTGCAGAGTAAACTACAATCACCTACTTTTAGGGATGGTATGTTAAATTTTTGGGGCCACAAGACATAATAAAAGAATTATTAGAATTTGTTTGAAGATCTAGGGATGCTATACATTTTACAAGGCCACTCACTAAAAGAGAGAGGGTCTTTGGGGTGCGAGCCATCAGCACGGCATCATCAGCGTATAACAATGCAGGTAAAAGAGAGCTCTGAATTTTGGGAATATCTTGAGTAATAGTGGTTAAAAAGGGTTGAAGGTCATTGATGTATAAAATGAATAAAAGTGGAGCTAAAACACAACCTTGTCTCACACCTCTCAAAATGTCAACATCTTCTGACACTTCACCTTTAGTGTTAATTCTTATTCTTGCTTTCATACCTCTATGTAAGTATGCCAGAAATTGCACAAGTGCTTCGTCCAGACCAAGGGAAATTAAATGGACCACAGCTTTGAGCGATTAACACTATCAAACACTGTTGATAGATCCATGAAGGCCAGGTATACAGGAGAATTTTCTAGCTACAGTGTACTTCCCTTAATTAACCTGAGGTTAAGGCACTGCTCTATAGTGCCCACATTAGCTCTAAAACCGCACTGACTAGGGTGAAGTATTGATTTATCTTTAACCCATTAATTGATGCGGTTATATAGGACCCTACCCAAACATTTTAAGGTGGTGTCGATTAAGGAGATAGGTCTATAATAGCTGGGTTGAGAGCAGTCCCACTTTTTAAAAATAGGTACTATAATGGATGTCGATCATGGTGTGGGAATAGAGGCAAAGGCGAAGCTGTTAAAAACATTCAGCAATAACAGCGCCCAAATGTCTGGGATGTGCTTTAAAAGGTCGATAGGGACCGCATCAGGACCAGGTGCCTTGCCGCCAACACTCTGATGCAGTGCCTCCTCTATCTCTTTTAGGGACAATTGGACTGAGGTAAAAGTGGGGTTGGGCAGGATGACAGTATCTGGTCTGTCCGGGCATACATTTTAGTAAAATAGGTCTTCCAGTCCTGACTAGAAATATTGCAATCAATCTTAGAGTCTATTTGATTGGGTTGTTTAATCTTTTTAACAGCATCCCAGAAGAGTTTACCGTTCTTACTATTTGCCACTATGGTAAGTGAGTCCCATTGTTGAATTAATATTTCCGCTTTCCTGAGACTTATGGCCAGCTTATAGTGCTTGCTGGTTTCAACCATGGCTGAAGAATTCTTTGAATCAGCCTTAAGGGTGCGTCGCAGCTGGCAGTTAGCAAGAGAACACTCCTGGTTGAACCATTGTGATCTACTAGGTGGTTCATGAATTGGTACCAAAAGCTCTTTTTTGATTTTGTTGCAGAGATGGACAAAAGCGACAACTGCACTTTCTGAAATAAATGCTTGGATGCTGCGGATCTCCATTTTAACCTTAATCCGTCCGGAGAGGGTTCAAGGTGACAAGCCCCAATCTCCTTATTAAACTTTGGCTTAGATGCTAGCACAAAAAGTATTTGAATGAGATTGTGATCGGTATAACTAGAGGGGATCACATTTCCGTATAACAGAGAGTCTACAAGCTCGGGAGATGTAAATATATAGTCTATTGTAGGTTTCTGGCCTCGCCCTTTGAAGGTGGGAGGTATTTCAGTCTCACTATATGCAAAATCCATGACATTAACTAAGTCATGGACGGCTAAAAAAAGAGGCCAGCTTGCATCTCCTTGCGTTAAGGCTATTAACAGCAGCAGTGCCCTCCACAAAACTAAGATGAAGATTCCTTGTATAGGAATCAGAAGAAGGTGCAGGGCAAAGTCTTTCATTAAAATCTCCCCCTATACAAAAGTCCGTGGATTGACCGCTGTATGCTATGACTTTCTGGAGAAAGGAAATATGCTCAAATAGGGAGATAAAATTGGTGTTTGGCACACTTGTGAAGTCGTTATTATAACAATTTGTTTAGTATAATGTCCGACCTCTTTTATACCTTATTGTTAAAAAGTTGCCACCCACTATCTCTAGGGCCTTTACACTGCTCCCAGCCTGAATGTTAGCCCAGGTCGCTAACCCCCCTATCGCACGCCCAGGCCTTAATGGAGATGCTGGGTTGTAAAAGCAAACAAAACCATTAATGTGTACTTCATTTACAGACCAGGTCTCCTGATGTCGTACTGGGTAATAAAAGGAAGCCAGTCGGGGCATGTTAGTTTGGAATGTAGTCCAGCTATATTCCAACTCAATATTTTTTAATATATAATCTTTAGGGCTTTCAATTATGCTAGGTCCTTGCGTGTTCTTAGGGGTGAAGTCTAAGGATGGCTCAATAGTAACTGGGTCAGATCTATCAAGAGGGTAGGTCCCAGTCAATCCAGTCCATCTAAACTCTCTAAAATGACAAATCTATTTCCCAATGCAAAGTGAGTAGAAGGTGTAGGGGGCTTTGTCATTATGGGTTTATAAAAATAACCAAGTGGAAAGCAACAAATATTAGCGGCAAGAACTTGGCTGTCTTCCTGATGTCTTAGTAGATTGCAAGCAATTACTGGTCTACAGAGGCGAATCCCAATGCAGTCACCCGCAATAGTTTTCTCGGAACGGCCAACCCAACCCACCCTCCGAACCATTAGTAGGTCATTAATGTTAATAGGCCTAAAACCTCTATGTTTAGTTAGCCAATCAGCACTTTTGTTTCTCAGGTCCTCCCAGGATTCTCTTTGATTAGCCCTCAGTGGTGGTACTCCTGCCAGGACTACCACACAGGGGCAAGCTGCTGGGGGAGGTCCAAGATGTCTGAAGAGCCCCAAGACTCTCGAGTGGCTGTTACTCATCGTGTGTTATTGTTGCCTGGGGACCCAGTGTGCCTTGATCTGTGGGTAGTACGAATTGAGTTAGTAACAGGGCCCTTCTCTGGGGGATTCGAAATGGATGGCCCACACCAAAGGGCGTGCACGACCCCCCTCAATCCTCCATCAAGTCTCTGCTTTACCATAATAAAAAGTTGGGCATTGTTTCACCTGGTTCTGGTGGGTTCCTGCTGAAAAACCAAGAGGGAGGGCCTGGCCCTGCCTTGAATGGCTGCGGATGGGCACAGATGGGCCCGTTCTTGCGGGAGCACGTCAGATTCAAATAGGGCACGTCGGGGGCGCAAGCAACATGTTGGCAGCTTCCCTGTAAGAAGCACTGGGGCATGTAGTCCGCCCCCACCGATCAGCAGGTTCTGGTTCTAGCTCCAGTGCATCAATCAGAGGTGAGCAAATCAGTGCAGGGCTCCAAGAGTTGGCAACCAGCCACCTCAGAAGCATACAGTGCAAGGGGTGAAGCCACAACTCTCCTGATAAGCTGCAGTATGGTGTTCCAGCAGGAGAGAGATTCACAGTCGAGGAAGCAGGGCCCAGTCTGAGTCCTGCAGCACGCATTTTCTGTGACGGGCGGAGGAAGGGCCAGCACCCAGGTCCAGCTGCAGCCGAGATTCCTTTTATTACTGTAGTTGTAAGCGCTGGCCGCGGGCCCCCTCCAATGTGACCTGCTGCCTCGCCTCCAATGTGACCCGCTGCCCCGCTTCCTCACCTCCATGCCTCCAATGAGTTTAGACGCGACCTGCTCTTTGATGCGCATTAATGTGACCAAAGATTAAGTTGTGAGTGTGGGGGACACAGTAACAATTGCAAGCGTATGGGTGTGCCTGCCCCTCGACATGGCGCAAGCCACACCGGCCTATTGCCGGCTGCTTCCACACCACTGCCAGGAGGACCGCAGCCTAATGCTTGGACTTTTGCTAGCACTCACTGGTCCTTGCCTCAAAATGGCCCCAATCCAGCAAGGCTCTTACGGGGCTCTCCTACCCCCGAGGCAGTGGTCACTTGACGCCTGTCGCCTGCTTATTCTCCTCTCTGCAGACTTGAGGAGGGGGCGGGGCTGCGGAGCACGAAGCTCCGAGGCAGCGGCGGGGCAGGGAGCACACGACCACAGAAGCTCGGAGAGCAAGACGACAAGGGGATGTGGGGGTGGGGGGACTACCCGGGAGCACCAGGTCAAACAAGCGATTTGTACCGGGCTCCCTAAACCCGGTCCGCCCAGCTGCTCCACTCCTCGCTACTCGCTAACCGCTCCTCACTCACTCACTCGCTGCAAGACCGCGCCCAATTACGCAGAAGGGAGGATCGCTGGGAAATTACATGATGTTAAGCAGGACCTCTTACAGAAGACTGAATTGTAACCCAGTTGACACCATATCAGTTTGGGAGAGGCATTTTGTATCATTCAGGAGATTATGAGCAGATGTACAAGGGTATATGAGATTTCTGCCTTTCTCAGTGCTTGTAGATTAAAAGACACATGGCACACAGTAGTCAGGATCTTTAAAAAATTGTAGTAAACAGCACACTGGCAATGTGGGCTCCAAATGGCGCACTGGTATGTAATTAATACAAATTGTGTTTCCTCCAACGCTCTACTTTTGTGACCCCATTGCCAAGAGGCCACCCCAACTCAAGATCAAGAAATAACAAATGAAAGGGAGCGTTCGATTCTATACAGGATTATCTGTCTGGAACAGATAATCCTGTATAGAATTGAACGCTCCTTTTCATTTGTTATTTTTTTTAAATGTTGCTTCATTGCGCCCATTGGAGAATTACACATCATGACTGCTGGTGAAGGACTACAGCTGTCTTCCACTAAATGTTGTTCCTTTGGCCACCATGTTACATGATGTTGCTGCATTACTTTCCAAATAGCAGTCCCTGTATTTCTCCACATGACAATCATTCACGGTTACATGCCTCGATGACCGATCTTTCCTCTATAGGCACCAAAACACACAGGGACTGAAATTGTTTTTTTATATAGATGATGGCTCCTTATACATAATCCTGCTACCATACTGTGTGCCAATTGCCCCTCGCTTGCCGCATTATCAGACCGGTTTATCCACGGGTATTTATTAAATAATCAAATATCCTTGAGTTTATATAACTCACCAACATGCAGGACGGAAATCCATTTTGTGCGGCAGTTCAGGCACTTTCAAATTAGACACCAAGCCACTGGTATATATCCATACAACCTTCCAACTTCTTCAAAGCAGAGAGCGTGCACATGAAGATTGGAGAAATAAAAACCACTTTAATGTGTTGGGCCTCTCTTGACCCAGTAACTCACAGAGAAGCATTTCAGCTGCGCAGCAACCTTTATCAATGAATGAATCGCCATTTTGTTCGACTTATTTATACTCCATATGTCATGGAAATAAAAAGCATACTATATCATGCTCGACAATGAATGTTTAAAGTATACATTTCATTCAAACTATTGCCAAAGCATAACAACACATTTCATTACTTTCATGTGCGATACCATAACAATATATAGTGTTTGCTTATTACAAATGTACATCTTATGTTATCGACCATGTCACACCTTATGAGCACAATCTGCACTATTAAGGTGACTAATATAACCACACATTTCAGTAAAGTAAAAAATGAAACTGTTAACTTGCGAGCAGAGGCATTTTTTTGCATCATAAAAACTGTGGGGCAGATTTACAAGCCCCCTGCGCCACCAGTACGTCACTTTTCGTGACGTACTGGTGGCGCAGGGGGCTCCTCGATATTTACAAGGAGAGGAAAAGCCACCATGCGTGACTTTTCCTCTCCTTGTAAATACCGTCCCTTCACACGCAGCACTTTGCGGTGAAGGGGCGTTCCATGGGTGTTGCTGTGGGTGTTCCCACGCAACACCCATGGAACAAGACACATCTCCAGAATTACGAGAAATCGTAACTCTGGAGATGCGTCTGAAGCTACGCCACCCTAGAGGTGGCGTAGCGAGGCGCACCGAGGAGAAATGTTTTCATTTCTCCTCGTTTTCTCTTTCAATGCGTGCTGCATTCTGCAGCACGCATTGAAAGAGGAAAAGCCTGTACTGATTGTTTTTGTGCAGAAAGGTGCCCCTTCCTGCACAGAAACAATCTCCCCATGGCGCAGGCATCCTTGCACCATGGTGCAAGGGTGCCTGCGCCGGCGCTTGGCAGCTGTTTGTGCGCCAGCGCAGGGGAGAGCACAGGAATGCGACATATTCTTGTAAATATGTCGCATTCCTGTGCTCTGAAAGTGCCACAGCGTGGCGCAGCCAAAGGGCTTGCAGCGCCACGCTGCGGCACTTTCTTGTAGATCTGCCCCTTAGACTTTGAAGTCAAAGAATATGTCTTAGTAATATTTATCTCTCCCTCGTGCTGCCAGCCCTGCCACTGTATAGCACCACGGCCCTCGTGTGTCGTGTTGTCGTCCGTTCTCCTGTTGCCTTTCTTTTTGACCCCTGTTTTCTCCTGTTTGCCTTTTCGTCTCTTCTGTTTTGCCTTTTCTCCTGTTGTCTTTCCTGTTGACCCCTGGTTTCTCCTGCTGCCTTTCTTTTGACCCCTGTTTTCTCCTGTTTGCCTTTTAGTCTCTTTTATTTTGCCTTTTCTCCGGTTGTCTTTTCTATTGAGCCCTGTTTTCTCCTGTTTTCTTTTTCATCACTTTTCTTTTGCCTTTTCTCCTGTTGCCTTTCATTTTGTCCCTGTTTTCTCCTGTTTTCCCCTGTTTTCTCCACCTGCTCCTCTCCTGATCACTTTGCTGCCTTTTTCCCGTCTCCCACCAAGCCCCGCCCAGCGCCACCCAGTGCCCCTTCCTCCTACCAGGACCTACTTAATGGAGTCCAGAGGGCAACTCCAATGAGCAGGTCCCAGACCCAGCTCTCCCTCTTGCTGCCAAAGGTAAGCCCGTTTGTGCCTGTCCCACCCCTGGACCGCGCCCAGCGCCAGAACCCCTGGCTTCCACCCCACCCGCAGATATGATGCTGCCATCCTTTGTGCCCTGAATACCGGCCTCCCCAGTGATTACTGCTGCCAGGCCGCATAGCACTCTACAGTAGGACCACTTTCCTGCACCAGCTGCACCTTCTCCTGCACCAGCACACCCACCATCACACCACAGAGCTCCACAATGACCTCTCGCCCCCCCACACCAGAAGCGACCCACTGACTCCACTCTTACTGATCAACACATGCTCTATTTGAAAGCACTCCACCAAGTTATGAGACCTCATCGTCACCCTCGGACCCAACATTGTCTTCTTCACAGAGACATGGCTCAACCCTTCACCCCCCCCCAACATCACCTCAGCGATTCCCGACGATTATAAAATTGCTCACAAGGACAACATCAAGAAGCCAGAAGGAGGAATAGCCATCTTCCACAAAGAGACCGTAAAGTGCATTACCACCACCGACAATACCACCACCCCATGGAACACCTCGACTTCAAGCTCCACACGAAGGACAAAACAACAATCAGAGGCACCCTCGCATACTGAACTCCGGGCCCATGCTCCTGCAACACCATTGCAGACTTCATTGTGCCCCTCGCATTGGAATATAGGGACTACATCTTTCTCGGCGACCTCAACTTCCACCTCGACGACTCCAATGACAACAACGCCGCCCACCTCCTTGACAGTATGAGCAGCCTCGGACTGACCCAAATGGTTAGTGACCCTAAGCACACCACAGGACACAAGCTGGGCCCCATCTTCACCTCCAGCAACTGCGTCAAATACAGCCACATCACAGAACTCACATGGACCACCCACTCCATCGTCCATTTCAGCATCTCCAGCCCCCTCACCACCACTCCCAAGATGTCTAGCACCCCCCACAGCTGAAGCAAAATTTCAGATACCCGCTGGACGGACGCCCTCATCACCTCCAACCCAACTGCTGCCACCAACCTGGAACAGGGAATTAAAGACTTCAACACATGGATCACCATCTGCGCCAACAGCATTGACCCCATCAAGATCAACAAACACAAAATATCCTCGAAAAAGGCCAGGTGGTACACCCAAGAACTCAGAGCAGCGCGCCAGCAAGGACACCTCCAACAGGACAGCCTTCAAGACCTCCCTCAAGCTCTACCACCGCCTGCTGAGGGCAACAAAAAAGACAACCCTAGCCGCATTCATCAAAACCAGCGCCAACAACCGCAAGGAACTATTCACACCGTTAAGGGCCAACACCAACCCAGCAGCTAGCAAAAACAACACCCTCACAAAAGCTCTGAGACAACCTCATCGACATCTTCTTCCATGACAAGAACGCAATCATATACAGAAACTTCAAATCCCAAACCACACCCACGGACTTCCTCAACCGATACGCCCTCACAGCAACCAACATGACCCACAGACTGACTGCCTGGCACCAGCTTTCCACCTAGGACACCACCTCCATCATGAAATCCATCCACTTTGAACCTCCCACAGACCCACGCCCACACCACACCTTCAACCTCAGAAGCCACAGGATCAGCCAAGAAATCCCCACCCTGCTCAACACCTCAATCACCTCTGCAACATTTCCTGATGCCTGTAAAAACGATGAAGTCTGATCATTACTTAAAAAACCCTTCGCAGACCCCAGCGAACTAAAAAACTGCCAGCCAATCTCTTCACTCCTGTTCCTGGCCAAGAAACCAGAAAAGACTATCATTTGGCAACTCAAAAAACACCTGGAGCAGAACCAATTACTCTACGCCTCCCATTCCGGTTTCCGCTGCAATCACAGCACAGAAGCCGCCCTGATTGCAGCCACTGTTGACATCTGAAACCTCCTCGACTGACGAGAAACAGTGGCTCTGATCCTCCTCATCCTCTCGGCAGCCTTCAACACCATATCCCATCACACGCTGATCGAAAGACTCCACCACATCGGCATCCAAGGGGACTCGCTCAGATGGATCACCTCCTTCCTCACCAGAAGGACACAGAGAGTCCAACTAGTACCTTTCACTTTCGAACCCAAGGATATAATCTGCGGTGTCCCCCAGGGCTCATCCCTCAGCCCTACTCTCTTCAACGGCTACATGACCCCACTGGCCAACCTCATCTGAACACACGGTGTCAACATTATATCCTAAGATGAAGACATCAATCTTATCCTCTCCTTCACTGATGATCCTACCACCACCAGGACCAACTTCCACAGATGCATGTCAAGTGTTGCCAACTGGATGAAGAAAAACTGCCCGAAGCTCAACATGGACAAGAAAGAAGTTCTGATCTTCGGCAACAAGAGCAACCCCTGGAACGACTCCTGGTGGTCCCCAGACCTAGGACACACACTCACCCATGGAATCATCATTGATAACAAACTCACCATGAAATCACAGATCAATGCTGTCTCCTCTGCCTGCTTCCTCACACTGTGCATGCTACGGAAATTGTTCAAATGGCTAACCCTGCACACGAGATGCAACGTGACACAGGCCCTCATCACCAGACAACTGGACTATGGCAACGCTCTATATGTAGAAATCGTGGCCCACCTCCTACCGAGACTTCAAACCATACAGAACGTCACAGCCAGACTCATCCTCGACCTCCCCCAATGAACCCACATCACACCTCACCTCAGGCAACTTCACTTGCTCCCAGTACTGAAGAGATGCCAATTCAAGCTACTGACCCATGCACACACAGCTCTAAACAACCAAGGAACCACCTACATAAACCACCTCCTCATCTTCCCCAACCGACGAGAAGATCCAGTTCCCTATTACTCACCCAAACGTCCCACATCCACCGAAGCAGAAGTGGCGGATGCTCCTTCTCCTACATCACAGCAAAGATCTGGAACTGCCTGCCCATGCAGCTCTGGACCATCACTGCACTGCTGGAATTCCAAAGGGCCCTCAAGACCTGGCTGTTCGAATGAGCCCTCTGGTACCTGCAAGCACCTGGATACCCTACCTGGTGATCAGCAGTGCTATATAACATTCTGATTGATTGATATGGCAAAATTATAACTTTGCCCTATGGCAATATAGGGGAAAGGTTACCCTTCATAAATAAAAGTGAAGCTGTCAAACTGGATTCAGGTTAAGTTGGCTTCATTCTGCCACTAAGTCACTGCAGCTTATTATTCTGCCCAAGAAGAGGTGCTCATCAGGCTGTAGGGAATTGGGAAATTGGCTGCAAGTGTGATTGCTTTACTTGCTTCAATGTCCTAAGACCTCTGAAGGAGTTGTAAGATGCTCATCTTCTCAGCTCTGTACACCCCTCACAGATATATAAGATCGCTTTATGGAGTAGTGGGACGTAGGCAGGATAATAGAATAAATGTGAATCATATTTACATGATGAGCCTACTTACAGCTGAAAGGTGGCAGGGGTTTATATTTCAATGGTTGGCAGGTGAGAAGGTTAACATGCGGTTACCTAACTCCATGTTCTGGAACTATAGGGTAAGTTGTCTGAGGATAAGTAAATTGCATATGGGTAAGAGGTGAATGTGATTGGTAAGAAGGTTTTGGTTGGAGTCTTGGAGAGTAAAGGTTAAAGAACATGTGCAGAAAGCTAAAGGAGGCACACAAGAGATTTTACATGTTTTTGAACACCAGGGTGAGAAGTTTGTGTCTGACTGTGAGGCAGCCTATTTCACCTATGGAGCATGAAGCAGGTGCATGACTCAGGAGATTACCTAGTTGCCTTTTGTCCAAATGGATTATTTTGTGAAGGGGCAAGAAGGAGAAAGGTGGTATCCCACTAGTGACCTTTTGGAGAAGTCTAGCTTGCTCATCCCTAGACTGCAGATTAGTATAGATACTATAGCGTTATTTGTGGATACATTATCAATGCAAAGTCTCAGGAACTAGATGACTGTTGTAGTGGCAGAAGTAGAGGTCTCCAGTTGCACGGAAGATTTAAAATGCACTCCAAAGTTCCAGGGAGATCAGGGTGGAGTTAGACCATTCAGGCAAAAGCAACAGAGATAGTATTATCGATACAGAGCAAACTGGAAGGCAGGTACTCTTTTATGAGTTGTGCAGCACAAGGAGATAGAGAACCATTGATTGCTTAATAGATGTAAATTATTGGGAGTTTCCTTTCCTTTGGTTGAAAGTCGGATATGAGGGGCAGAATGGAAAACATGCATGTTTATCTTAGGAATATAGAAAGTAAGTGAAGGTAAAAAAAGATGGTGATGCCACCAGCAGTGGTGACATGGATGGAAATATGAGCGGGCCAGACTAGAGCTCGAAGGAATGCTGAGCAGGAGAGGTACTGACAGAAAGAGAAAGCAAACAGAACTAAAAAACACCAAATTATCAATTAGACCAGTAGAATGCAAACCACTCTAGTGCTAACTATAAAATGCACAAGGAGGTGAGGACACTGAGTGTTAGAAGTTAGGTTACTGGTTGACTGGGGTGTGAGCCCTGGTCAAACAGCAACCACAGTCTTAGTCAGGGCAGGGCACAAGCAAAACTCAAAATTAACCTGTGCTTAACCCCTGGTAGCTTAGCACGGAGCAGTCAGGCTTACACCACAGAAAAAGGATCCGACACCAAGTTAGTAAAATAGAGCTTAATATAATAAATAAAACAAGATCAAAGCAATAAAAATCCAATTAGTAGAACCAGAAATATTCAATTATAAAGTTTTAGGTGAGAATAGCGCCAAAAAGCACAAAGTGTGAACTGTGAATATATGGTCGTGCCGTTATGCCCTTGAGGCTCCAGATCAGGAGGCCAACCAACTAGCCCTTGGAGTAACTCTTGGTTCTGGGTTCAAGAGATGCAGGTCTAATCCTTCTCACCCAGGCAAGGAGGGCAGCACAGGGCATCACAGCAGGGCAGCAGGTCCTTCAGATCAGCAGTCCAACAAAGTGGCAGTCCTTGATTGAACAGCTGTCCTTCTTCATGACAGAGTAAATGACCACTCCCCTACTTTAAACTTGCAACCCGCTGCCTGCCAGCCCACTCCTGGATTAGGCAACCACCTGACATTCTTATACTATTACTGAGCCGAATTGAGCAAAAACTTGATTGTCTAGCTAAAGACCGCTCCATCATAAATAATGAGCTTGTTATCCAAGCCAATTTAACACTCAAGCCCACCCTGAGAATAGAGAATTCGACTCCCAAACTAAAAAAATACTTCAAAAGTCAGTGATCTCACTGGCCATACCTCCATATCCTTGAGCCGCCTGTCCTACAGACCCTACCGCGCACTCAACCCTCTATCCTTAATAGAAGTGGAACTACTCAGTGATTTATACAATTCTAAAACCCCTCAAACAGATACCAAGCCTACTTCGACAATATCAGAAATAATTGGCACAAATAGAATCCCTTGACATATCATAACGACTAGACCACCCGCCCAATAACAATCAAAACACTACTCTCTACCATAAATAACCCAAGCTCCCTAATCTGTATGCTACTAACCTGTAAATCTGCAGTGAAACACGCCACAGAAATTTCTGAGACCATATTTGGGGAAGAAACCAGCATTGCATTCCTTACGGAAACCTGGCTTAATGAGCACTCAACCTCGACACTAGGCTTGCTTACTCCTCCTGGTTACTCAATCATCAGAAGGGATAGACCAGGGTGAACTGGGGGCAGGATTGTGATCATCCACAAAAAGGAAACCCAACTTAACCCCATAAAAACCACGAAGTACTCGGCCTTCCAATATCTCAGAGTAGAAATCAAAACTAAAGGCGCTACCCGCACCAAACTCCACACAATTTATCACCAGCCTGGTGATCGTACACTCTTCGCCAAGGAACTAACTGGCCTAATAACTCAGTTCTCCCTAACTGACTCCAACGACATGCTCCTGTGTGATTTCATCCTACACTGGAAAGGCACTGAAAACACCATAATCCATAACCTAAATACCCTACTGGAAATAAACAATCTCAACCAAGTCTTTAATGAACAGATCCACAATAAAGGCTCAACTCTTGACACAATTATTACGAAAAATGAACTTTGCTTCACCTACCGATCAACTGATCACCATCAAATGCTGTTAAATCTCAAATCACACCACACATCCCTCCCAGCACCATCCAGCAAAACCACGCACTGGGCTTGGAACCTCAAGCATATTCCACTTATGGAACTTGAGTCCAGAATCAGCACTCAATTACATTCTCAACCCCTCCTTCATACCATTGAGGACCTCACCGGCCACTATAGCTCATCAATGACAGATGTTCCTGACCAATTCACACCATTCAAACTAAAAAGATAGAGAAAAATCAAATCCAGATCCTGGTTCAACTCCAACCTTAACAACAAAAGAAGTAAACTTAGACAAATCAAAAGGCTATGGAGACAGAGCCCTTCACTGGCGCACCTCTCACTCCTAACATCCGAGAGGCTCTCCTATAAAAAATACATTTTCAAGGAAAAAGCCACTTTTTTCGTAATCACCTTGACCAAGCGAAGAACCGACCTAGCTGAAACATTGGAAAAGTGTATCCTACCACAACTCAACCCACACAGAGAAGAATTCAACCTTCACGACCATTTCAATCAGGATTCAGGCAAGGATGCAGCACGGAAACTGCTATGCTTGACATAACAGATGACATTCACTGTTCCCTAGATGAAGGTGACTCATGCCTCCTAATCATACTTGACCTATCGGCAGCATTTGATACAGTTTACCATCAAGAGCTACTTGAGACACTGAAGAACCGTAATGGTATCAATGGCACAGTCTTGAGATGGTTCACATCCTATCTTCAACATCACTCAGAACAGATCAAAATCAACAGCTGTCTCTCAAATCCCACACCAGTACCGTAAGGTATACCTCAAGAATCCATTCTGTCTCCAGCCCTATTCAACCTTTTCATGGAACCCCTCACAATTATCCTGAACCAAGCTGGGATCAAGTATCACCTATATGCCAACAACATGCAACTCCACTACAGTATAAGATCACCCAGCGACATCCGACATCTTAATACCACACTAATTAAGGTACAAAATTGGCTCAACACCAACCACCTTAAGTTGAATCCCAATAAGACTGAACTTCTGCTCATCTCACCTAAAAACAATTGTCTACCTATCCAAGAATGGCTCAAAAAATTGGACGCACTAAACTGCCCTGCCACACTGTCCAACTCCGTTAAGTCCTTAGTATCAAACTAGACATAAACTTATCAATGAAGGAGCACATCAAAAACACAGCCAAAGGAGCGCTCTTCACATTAAAACATCTCAAGAAAATCAAACCATTTATTCCCCCTGATAATCTTAAGATGGGAGTACAAGCACTAGTCCTCCTAAAACTTGCCTACGGCAATGTCATCCTGACAGGAATCCCTAAAAGCCATCTTGCGCCTCTAAGAACAATCCTCAATGCTGATGCCAGGCTCATCACAGGAATCAAATGGTTTGATCACACCATACCTGCCCTAAAAAGTTTTGCCTGGCTTCCCATTGAAGGAAGATGCATACACAAGACATCCTGTATCACCCACAAAGCCCTGTATACTAAAAACCCTAAATATCTAGAAAATAAACTAATGAGAGCAGGAAAAGGCCGGGCTCTGAGAATCTCCAACTCTCTTCTTCCTATTCCTCCTAAACTTAAAAAGAAATCATCACAGGCACACTCCTTCTCTGGAAAAGCCCCCAAGATTTGGAACCCACTCCCAAAGGACCTACGCTGCAACCCCTCCTTTTTGTGCTTCAAACAGGGCCTCAAATACCTAGTATTCAACAACTACTTCAACAATAATCACTAGTTGATATACGTCTCCTTAAGATCCAACCCTTCTTTGAAAGATTTTCTTTCTGAAAGACCGCCTAATCCTACTGAGTATGCAGTCTCAAACCTGCCCCTTTACACCTCTACCTTCACCCAAATGCTGGATTGCTGTACATTTCTGTATCCATACTGTGGACTTCATTTACTTTTTTTGTTTATCTGTGTGACTGTTTTATACCGAAATTGATTTTTATCATGTACTTCTTGTAAATTTCCTCTCAAATTATGTAAAGCGCTTGGATAACCTTGGGTCTAGCCAGTGCTATATAAAACTCAAATAAATAAAAAATAAATAAAGGTCCAGATGTGTGCTGAAATGGTGGTGTCTGAGGTCCTCCTTTTATACACAGTTGTGTCTTTATAGCGGTAGAAGCCTCTAGAGGCATCCCTTTGAAGTGCACAGATGCCCTGCCTTCCCTTCCCTGGCTCCAGACTAGCTACAGGGGGTATACAGCCCTTTGTGTGGAGACAGGACACAGCCTATTCAGGTGTAAGTGAGGTTGGGTCCAGCTCCTCACTCCCATCCTGTCAGTGATGACCCTTATAATCAAACCTAGGTTCCCATTGTGTGTGGCAGTCTAGGAGGAATACACAAAGCCCAACTGCCAACTACACTCAACCATGTGACCAGAGACAGGCTACAGCCACCAAATGGCTAATACAAGAAAATGGCAACTTTCTAAAAGCTGCATTTGCAAAATTGTGATTTAAAATCTGACATCTCCAGAAGTTAGGATTTTAAATTAGGATTCCAGAAACACTAAACATGAACCAGTCATCTCTTCTCATTTGGAAATTACATTTGTAATAAGACAACTCCAATGCTAACCTATTGGAGAGAAAGGCCTTGCAGTAGTGAAAAAACTAATTTGAGAGTTTTTCACTGCTAGGACATGTAAAACTTAAAAGTACATGTCCAACTTTTAGATACACTGCCCCCTTACCTTATGGCGGTCTAGGGCCTCCCTTAGAGGTGAATTATATGTATTAAAAGGAAGTTTTGGGCCTGGCAAAGGGTTTATTTTGCCAGGTTGACATAGCCTGAAGTCTGTGGTCAATAAATAGGTTCCTCTGAAGCCGAAAGATTGAACAATACCAATGCGTTTTCCAGGGTTACCAAACTTTGGACCTGAGTGCCACAAAATACTCATGCAAAGAGACACCCACCATATCTGGGACAAACAGTGATCTCACGAACAACTAGGTAGAAGCACCAATTTTAGTCAGAGTCTACAGGGACCACAATTCTTGGTATCTTTAGTACTCTAGGTTCTAGGAATATGTTTCAGACAATTCTGGAATCAAGGAGATCAGCTTCAGTCATAGCCCTCACCAAGAAACTAGACAGAATGGAAAAATCCTTACGTTCCTCTCCGACTTAAGAACAGATATACCTGCTCTGCAAAATTAGCTGTGTGAAGGGGTATTGAAGGATCACCAGCCAGGACAGACCTTTGACGGACATCAGGGTTGACCTGGTACAGAAAATCACCCCGGACCCAAAATTAAGGTGACCCTATTAGCGAATTTGATAGCTACAAAGCGGCCCATGTTTGCAAATTGGGCAGTTTTGAACTTGTAAAGACACGCTGTATAGGTATTTTGCAAGGTATGGAAGACTGCATGGATTTGAGCTTGCTGCAGGCAATGTTTATTTTAAATATCAGAACAATCAACAGTAAAACAGGTCCAGAAGACCATACAACAGGCCCACAATCAGCCAAAAACAGCCCACACTCTGACCTGTCAGACAGCCCTTCAGGCTCTGCCTGATTGCCCTATGGGCCAGTCCAACACAGACGGCCACAGCAGCGCCTTGTTCCTCACATAAATGTCGAAATTGTCCAGTGTTGGTACAGCTGCAAATCCTATAGATCCCTGGGCAGGTTCTTTCTTGCATTGTCCTTCACACAGATCTCAGGAACCTGGGCCTTGTGGTTATATTTTGAGTAAATAATCACATTGTCACTCCAGCACTCTAGCACCACCTTTTCTATACATGATATAGAAGCAGGAACTCCATCCAGTGTAATGTTCTAGGCTTGGTTCCATCTCAGGACAAACAGCAACTCCCAATTACAGGACTAGGTCAAATGTACCGCCTAAATGGTACTACAAATGCTCTTCCAATGTCCATGTTAATACACACCATCTTCCAGCCTACTGGTGTGGCAAAAATGTTCCTGGGCATTTCCACACTTAAGCGTACTTGAGAGACGTCATTCAGATGTAGTCTAAGTGGTCTCTCTCCGGTTGTCTTGCAGCTTCTGAAAAACACAAATGAGAGGACACAAATGACCACTCAGATGTGTATTGATACAGGCCCATTCCAGACTTCCTGACCAGTGGTTGACTACCACTGGCATGATTCGAGGGCAGAATTGCTCAGGCAGCCAACACGATTGTGTCCAGTCCGCTGCTCAGCAGCTGTACTCCAGGACTTTCAGCATAGAATGTGAAATGAGAATTCCACAATCCTCCTAGAATTTCACAGGGCATTTAAATGGAGCCTAAATGCTATTTATCACATTGACCAAGACATAGACAACCTGATGGTCATCCTACATTTATGCTGCCATGGCTGTGCCCTATCAGAGGAAATCAGTCGTGCAGCACATGCAATGTCAGACATGTACACGTAGAAAAACACACACACACACCAAGTGCAACCCGTAACACATTCAGATGGAATTGAAAGACCTCAGATATGGGTTGTTAAAAAGGCTTTACTCACGAGGGTCAATATTCGCTTTCAGTGGAGTACATGTAAAAAAGGCTTTGCCCTTCATACTCAGGTAAAACAATATGCCAAGCCTACACTTCAACGACAAGACATCACCTGTCATTATTAATGTTTATTCAAATAATTTAATTTGCAGTTGAGTTATATTTAGGAGCGATTTATGGACATAAAACAATATTAATGGAATGTGCGTATCTAGATTGCACAAGCCTCAATTGGGGCCAGATCTTGATTTGTTGAAACTAAACCGATAAAGGAAACTATTCAGTACAGGTCTCTCAATAGCCAGGAATATAATGTACAACTTTAATTCCCAAAGGGATGATGTGGTATTCTTTGTCTTCATGTGAGGCTGAGCCCCTGGCGAGGTGAATCTTAGGATTCACATAAGGGCATTTAGGCTTCTGTCGGACTCTGTCCCATATCATTTCCATCCTCTTAACACTTCTTCCTCCCACAGAAACTCCATACTACACCTGTCATATGTGGAACACTTTTGCCCCTGTGGGCAGGGAAGGTCGAAATACCAGGGGACAGTACCCAATCTTGATAAGTCGACTATAGGGCTAGTTTCGAGCCCAGAACTTCACTGTTCCGTGGCATAGGTCAACTCACACATCAGACTGGGCCCATCCTTGCTCTGATGAAACACTAGGGCAAAGTCACATAACAGATAAGTTCCCCTGACAGGTAGAATATCTTCTAGCCCACACTGAAAGGACATGGACTAGGAAACTAAACCAGGCATCAGACCCTCATTGGTTTCTGATGATAGATAACCTTCCTTACATTAACAAAAGACACCAGAACAGTCTACCAAGAGTGGGCGTACTCTCGATGGTGAACGTGGTAGCCATTGGTCTGCAGAGCCCACTTTCCCTGAGGATTGACTGTTGCACCTGGCAGTCACTCCCAGAATGATAGTGCAAAAACATACCTCCAGGTATGGACTTACTTGCCCTTCAAAGGATTTACAATCGATAAATTGTGTTAATGCCCTGCTATAGCCCCAGACCTCTATGTTGTGCTGCCACCCTAAGGCGTGAAAGGTACCACAGGTGAAAAGGACCTCCGTGACACTGCAGTGGGATGTCTTTGTAAGCCAGTGGGCTCTGGATTCCCAGCTGCAGGGGCATTAGGTGCGTGCTACTATATGTGTGGTCTTGCATATCTCGCCTGTTTCTAGGTATAGATCTTCTAAAGATGGTTGAACATTTCTGATTCCCTTTTAGCCTTGCCCAGTGGGGTCAGGCCACTCCCTAGGCGAGATTCCCAGACCCTCACGAAATGCTATATGTCATGCCTATTTTGAGCTTTATATGCAGGCTCTATTAATTTCAAATCACTTTGCTACTTTCAATCCTTTACCCCTTAATCCCAATAAACCAATCAGACTCACTGGCCAGACAGCATTCCTATACTTCTGTTGTGTGATTATTTTCCCATATCTGGCCTCAAAATCCCCAGAACACCATCTTTCTCGTGGTTGAACCATAGGTTGCTACACCCTCCCCATATATTACTATTGCAGCCCTTTATCTGCCTTCTTTGCCCTTGTTTAGTCAGAGAGCTAAGTGTGAGCAAGAGTACATTTTATGTGCAATTTGTGCCTAGTCCTGGTCGCGGTAGTCATAGCCATAGATGGTGGCGATCAGCACAGACCAGGGCCCTTTACTGAATATATAACTGGGCAGAAATTGTATCCTATTGCGACCATGTGCCTACAACTGCGAAGCTAGTATGGCACCAGTTTAGGACGGATCACAAAAGATCATTTTGCGCTCGAGTCATTTTAGTATCCTGACATGATCTGTATTGTCGAAAGTTGCTGAAAGATCCAGAATAATGATGTAATAAACTGAAATCCCTGCTACCCATTCATCATGATCAATCTGCAGAAAACTGAGACACAAATTTCAAATCTGTCACTGTAAACCCAAACATACAGACATACGTCTATCGTTCACTTTCAATGCAAAGATAAGCATATTCACAAGAGGATACCCTATATTTCAGTCATACCTTCTTGCTGCAAATCGCCCTGCATCACACATGACAACAGCACTCAGAAATTAACATCACTTGTTTTCGTCAAAGTATAATGAAATAAGACTGCAGTCCCCTTTAAGCCAATAACTTCTTAACCTGTAAAAAGCTTGTAAGTTTTACAAAATGTAAAGCTCACCAATGTACAAAAATAAAAATAATAAACAGAGAGTGGCAGCTTCAGCCACACTCCAGTGGAACAGGAAATGCTTCTACTGCTGTGAAGGGCGCTCATGGAAACCAGCAATTAGTTCCCCTTCGCAGCTGTCCCCCTCGCCCCACAAAATCCTTCACCTGCAAGGTCTTTCAGCCCGGCCTGGTTCTGAGTTGTACCCTGCGCTGCCCCCAGAATTCCTCTGTAATGTTGCCCCTAACTCCATGTGCCACTTTCACTGAGACCTTTGACGGGTGAGCTTAGGAAATTGTAAACAACCACTATTTCCTGTTCCAGGATGTCTCACCTACAGGGTGACATGGAGAAAGAAGTCCTCATTGGAGGCCTTTGCCTTCTACCCTGTACAGCTATTTGTGGCATTCATAACTCGTGCTCTAAAGTAACTATAACCCATGCCCCCACCATGCAGTGTTGATATCAATTATGCCATTTCAGATGTTGCAGGGATGTTATCAATGATATCATAGAACATGTCATGAGTGATGTAATAGGTGAAATAATTAGCAGTGCATGGCAAGAGCACAAGTTATAGTTACTGTAGAGTACGACATAGAGTAGTTTGAGATAACTATCACTGGTGAATTTCAGTGGTCTGTTCATTTACAATGATATGTTTTAACTGACATTTTCAACTTAATATGACATCACTTTAGCCTTTGGTTTTTCAGTGAATTTCCAATTTAAAAAAAATGTAAAGTAACATATTATTACAATTCCTAACTATAACGGCACTTTAAAATTTGTTTGGTAAGTAAATTTATATATTTTTTGTAACATAAAATAAGATGTCCTTTATTTTTTTTATAACATAAAGTAAGATGTCAATCGCCATGCCAGGCCCAGCGCCCAACCACCCACGCACTACTATGTCATGTAGCAATATAAATTGGGTCATTTTAATTTAGGCAGACCTTCTGACTTTGTCAATGGCTTAAAATACTAAAATATGAAAGTGGTTGTTGTGCCTATTGGCTTTATCAAGTGGGCAGCACATGAACAAATATAAAGCAGACCTATTGGCTTTGTCAATAAATATAATAAAAAGTATATTTCATAAATTCACACAATGCAATGTTTAATAATCGTGACTGTCTCAAATTATTTTAATGAAGCATACAAAAACATATTAAACATGTCTTTGAGTCTTTTTTAACATTTTCTAAGCCACAAAGTCCAGCCATAGAACCAACCACAAGTAATCTCTGCACTCCAGCTGAGCGAGCGTACAGCTCAATATTATGGATTTAATTACCAAGAAACTGTTTTTTTTTAATGTTGCTGGGTTTGTTGTCCTCCGTGACCCTCCTAGAGGCACCACCAGGAAGAAAAAATCTAATTTAGAAAAGCCCCCACAGGGCACTATGGAGTGCTCCTTGCAGGAGCAGTGAATAGTAAATGAGTGTCTCCTACCACTCATTTATTATTATTACTTTTTTCAGGAGAGCTCTGGTGCCCACCTGAGGCACTCACTACATGGCATAAGTTTGTGGTCACAGGGGGCGCCCCAAGGCCCCTGCTAACTCTCCAGCCAGCACTCATTGTGGTGCCCATGAGATCCAGTCGATGTATTATTTCAGTGGCACCCACACCTTTTTTTTAAAAGTTGGGGCCACGGGAGGAACAGGCTATTTTTTGAAAGTGGGTGCCCTGGTACCCACCCAGGGCACCAATGACAGCTCAAATCATTAGGCGGCTGCTCGGGAGCCCCAGTACCCTCACATCCCCATCTGGGTCCCATGCCAGCACCCGTAGTGGGTGCTAGTGGGAGCAGGCTTTGTTCTTGTGCTCCCTCTTGGGCAGCAGCAGCTTTTTTTCTACATCCGCCTAGGCAAGAGCAGGCAGGAAATAAAATTTATATTCCCTTTTCACACTCTCTTGGTGAGGGAACACAGCTATGTCTTGGGGAATGGGGTCTTCGGAACACTGCACTCATCGGGCCCTGGGTCCTGAGGTCGAACTACGGCTCAGAGAAGGTAGCTGTATGCCACCCTCCCAAAAATTTGAATCTCAGCCCGGGGAAATAGGAGTCTCCATGAGGCTAGGAGAGAGGAGCTGCATGCCTCCCTCCCCTAAGGAAGACAATCAGAGAGCAGGATGGGGTTTGTGGGGCCTAAAAAAGGCTCAGAGAGGGGTGCCCACACCCCATCGCCCATTTAATGAAAAGCAGCACTGAGAGATGGGCTTACCTGGGGCCAGAAAATGACTCATGTAGCGAGGCTCCATGCCCCATTCTCCCGCAAAAATGAAAGCGCCAAACGCCTGTGCCCTTGCCCACCCCAGGGGGCTAATATTTAATACAGACGGGAGCCTGTCGTTTTTTAAATAATTGGGGCCACAGATCATACATGGATTTGCGGCACTAACAAAAACAAAATTATGTTTTTGGCCCCGAACAGGCCTACGGGGCAGAATATTCACACCTTGCCTCCTATATGTTTTTTATAACCTTTGTGTAGGCCAGGGGACTAATTGCACAAATCCTAAAATGGCTGCTACCACATCTTTGTTGATGTGATGACAGCCAATCAGATCGTATCTTTTAATCTGTTAGATCTGCAGATCCTCCGCTGCATGAAATATACAAATATTTTGAACCTTAAATTCTCATAAACGACCAAATGGAATTACAACAAATAACAAAAAGCAGACTTTCTGGACCAAGATCTAGCTTGGTGCCAAATTTGGTTAAATTTCATTCAGCCCTCTGGTGTTTTTTGATGAATCATCACAAAACATTTAAAACAAAAAGTTCAGCCACCTCTGCTCCTCCTGGAAAGTTTTAAGGTCATCCGTCAAGCAGGGTAGAGAAAAAGGTGGGTCCAAGAATTCATTTTTCCCTTGGGATTTCCTGTGGAAATTTTTGGAAAGCAATAAAGAAACAAGCACTGGCTATGCCAATAGGTCTCGCATTTGCAAGAGTTAGAGATATTGGTGCTGTAAATGGCAATGTCTTTTACTTATGTTTTTGGTTTGCAGTGTAGTGGATGTATGTGAGAAGCTACAATGAAAAGCGATGGGGCAGGGAATACAACAGTTGAAATCTAGGCTGTGAGTGTGGGGCTCTCGGTTTTAACTTCACTGGTGGACAGGTTGTTGCCAATGTGAGGTGTGTATGTGCAAGCCCAATAAACACGTAGTCCACTGCTTTTTTTGGGGCCTACAGCTGTAATGACAGTGGGGTTCTAGTCTGTTTTGTTACAGCTGTGTTCTGGGCTGCTAATAGAGTCTAAGTATACTTTGCGGGGTCTAAAGCCAATGGGGGGGGGGGCAGCTAATCCACTAATGGATGCCAAGTATGTTACTGCTTGTCAATAAAACTTGGATATTGTTACAATGCTGTCGGGGATAGTAAGTGCTATACATAAATACAATTACTGTAGGGAGAACAAGAGGTAAGTGGGAAGGGATAGTTTACCTGAAATAGGAACATAGAAGAAGGGCTAGGTGTGACACCGCCAGCCCTGGATAGATAACTGGGCGGCCATCTTACAACGATGACTTGTGCAACTTGTCAGCTGGGTGCTTTAAAACCTATCATTTAGCAACATAAGGGCATTACAGCAAAAAGCATGTACTCCTATATAAGTCTGATCCTGTTCCTGACAGCGACCCCAGGACAGCGGCCACTACGGCTAGGCAATGAAACTGTGTTCCACCACTGCGCTGCGGCATCCTGACAAATATTAGCAATAAGGAATGCTCCATTCAGGCTGCACCTGTCACCTGAGAAAAATGTTTATAAGGTCAACTGTGCTGTATTAATCAACTTGCCACAAGCCCCAGCACCCGTAGTGGTCAAAACAGCTGTGCCTAATTAAGGCAGAAGCTATGGAATAAACAAAGATGCTGAATTAAACTACGGGAAAATTACAGCTCCAAAGTTGAAAGAGGCATGCTTTCGTATAGCGGAGGGGCGGCCACAATGAAAACAAGATCTGAGGCAGCACTAAAGTAATGTGGCGTGAGGTGTGAGGGACAGGGAGGGGGGCTGCAAGCAACGGAGTGGGAGGTGCGGCCGCAATGATAACAACCCAAGACAAATTATCACTTCACTGCATACTTTTGCTGTTGCTGAAAAACTCTGCATGTGTTGCAACACTTTGCATGCGCAGGGCCCTTAATGAGAAGGAAGCCTGTATTGCCTACAATACTTGGCAGCAAACCCGCTTAGCCTGTTAAGAAGGGGGCGCTATGTTAAAACAAGCATTTGCAATGCAATAGGTCTCCAATTTACGCAAGACCTATTGCATTGCAAATGGTTGGCAAAACGGGAGGGAGAGTGGGGGTAGAAGGCACGGACATCGGTAGGGAGGGAGAGAGGGAGGGCGGGGGGGAGAAGGCACGGACAACGTGAGGGCGGGCGAGTGGGCGGGGGTGGGGGAGCAGAGGAGAAGGCACGGACAACAGGAGGGAGGGCGGGGAGGGGAAAAGACACTCCACATATACCTGGTCCATCTCCTGCGGTGGACTCCGGCTCCAGCTGCTCCCTGGGCCTCGGGCCTTGGACTTCCAGAGGAACCGCACCACCGCAATAAAGGAAATAGAACACGCCCGTGTAACAACCAAGTAAAGGGGCCAGTAGCCATGGGAGGATACAAATGACGACATGGCTGTACTAAGGCGGGACTAACAAGCCTCATAATGAATCAGAAGACAGCATTTACAAAGGACAAACACACAAGCCAATGAAAAACTAGGGCGGGGGAGTGGGCGGAGCTTCTCTCCGTACTGAACTACCACAGCTCTTCGCAGAGCAGCGCTTGAGCGCTGGCTCATGCTCGACCTAAAAATAGCTAACAGAATTACACAACATTTGGAAGAAAGCTAGATCTTTACACAGAAAAAATGCTTTTTCTGATTTGGTGTAAATCTGTTTATCAGTTTTTGAAAAATTAAAGGTCAGAATATAGTGATGTCTGAATGTTTTGTACCGCTGCACTCCTGCAGAACAGCAAATTAAACAAATAAACCTTTCTGATTGGCAGAGAGGGCGTTTTTTACCCGTTGTCCCCTTTGGTTCAAGTAGGACCAAGCAATCAAATTTGCTGGAAGCAACATCAACAGAAATGCCATTTCAGAACTAGGGGACTTGGTCCTCATTTCCTGAACTTCTAAAAAAATATAATTCAAGGGTGCAGGGTAGGGATACCCTGACTGCCTAGCCCTTGTGGTGGGGTCTTAGAGAGGCCCCCCAAGGGCCAAAAAAACCAACTAAATTGTAGTGAGGGTACAATGCTGTCCCTAGAAATTCACTGAAAAACAAAAGGTTAAACTGACGTTATAGTTCTGTAAGGTAATTAGATTTTAGCATACATTTTAAAAACCCTAGAAAGCAACTAAATAACTAAAGGTTGAAATGACGTTATAGTCAGATGAAAACTGACTTTAATGAACATCAAAACTCTGAAATTCAACAGTTATAGTCTACTGAGGTAACTATAACTTGTGGCCCCACAATGGCCTGCTTATTATCTCACATATTACATGACAAATGACATCAATGATGACATCTCAAATTACATCACTGATGACATCATCCAGTCATTGTTACTGTTTCCTACAAGGACTTGAAGTAATTCAATATGCTACACTTAATTATTTCCTATAGGTAACAACAAGAACTGTGGGGCATTAAACACAAACAAAACATGAGTGTTGAAGTCACAGAGCTATAGCCATAGCTCACCTACATTGCGGTGAGCCCAGATATGGTATTCCTGACACATTCGGTAAGTGCAAAGACAACTTAGTAACAGAACATAGAGTTCGATTGTACTTACATATGGCATAGAGACATGGGTGTTCACAGCAATGATTTCCATTGTGTACTGTTTGATAAAAAAAGCAGGGGCTCACTTACAACTCCCCCAGGGACACCATGTGGATGAAACTGTCAAGAGGGCTGCTGCCCAGATCTCACAGCAACACAGTATTCCTATATTCTAATGTATCTCTGGTGCTAGTTTATTGTATTACTGAGTCTGACTGTGGAAATGTGGAGGGGGGCACTGCTCTTTCTAGATTTTGGGAATGCATATGGTGTGAGGTGTTGCCAGCATCGTATGAGGCATTGTGTTAAGGGATCAAGGGAGTCTTGTGTCATTCTTAGCTTCAGGATTCCTAATGTATGTATACCAAACAGTTCCAGTCGGGCCCTCGCCACCCCAGACCCAAGTCATGGTGATGACATCTAGCTCCGTCTTTGGACATTTCAGTAAGACTCTTGGCCAGCACTTCTTATCAGGCAGGATTTCCATGATATTGCTATTTGTCTTTTATATAGAACAAGGGGTAGATCAATTAATCTATGTAGGTATTTGTCCTGTTTGGATTTAGGTCTGAGGTCTGACAGGCATGATTCAGGTTTAGGTGGTACTATACGCTCTATGAGGGCTGAGACAATCTCCGTTACTTCCTCCGAAGCACGGTGTATCACTAGACAATCCCACACCATATGGTCTAATTCTGCATCGGACGTCTTGCCTCGGATGACGCACTCGGGAATATGCACTTGATACGTGTCCATGTGATATAGGCCTAGTGCAGATAGTTAAATTGTGTGTATCAGAACCTAGGGTTCCATGAGATCTTTCACCTGTTGCATGGTGCATGGCCATTGGTTGCTAGTTCCAGTCATATGTCTGTTCCCCATTGTTTTCTGACCCCTGCATTCAGCTTGTGGTTTTATGTTAGTAGGACCAAGCATAGAACTGTTATGATTTTTCGTGTACCTCCATGAGAGAACACTGATTCCGGTGGGGCTGATGTAGGTAGACTGTGCACCCAGTGTGTGATGACAGCATGTTGTATTGCGTTGTAAGTTATGAATTCACCTGCTGGTATCCCATGGGCATAACTGATCTCATGGAAGGAGAGCAAAGTGCATTCTGCATGTAGGTCTCGAGCTTATTCCACCCCGCCTCCTCCCATAATTTCACCTCATGTTGTTGTGCGACAACTTATAGATTTGATCCATAAGGGGAGATATGGGGAGTATGGGGAGGACGGTCCTCCTCTATGAGTGTATTCATGCCAGCATTTTCGGGCAACTCACAAACGGCGGGTCTCATGCAACATCTGCTCACAGGGCCTTGAAAGCCAGGTGTAGATGTGTTCCCTGTTAAGTATTTGCTGAAAGTCAAATCTCTCTGTGCACAGGGCAGTTCCCAGCCAGAGTAGCAGCCACTGTAATTGTGCTGTTGCATAATACAATTCATATTTGGGGGTCTTAGTCCCCCATCTTATAATGGGTGTTTGTGTTTTGTGTAATGCCACCCATTTTCTACCTTTCCCTCAAATCAAACCCAATAAGATTCTGTGTAGCTCTTTGAAATAACAGGCAGGGGGCATTACTGCCCGCGCTGTGACAAAATATGGTAAGCGCGGCAGTATCAACAAGGCGAGAGATCTGCGGGTCGAGTTGAGCGCCCTGCAAAGTTACCCTCCAGCAGATCATTGTCAGTGTGGTACAATTGTACTCCCAGGTATTGGAACATGTCGAATTGCCATTGAGTTTGGTTTGTATTGCAGTCCCTCTACGGTGTTCTGGCACCTGTGCAAATGAGAATAAACTGGATTTAGTTCGATTGATTCTAAGGCCTGATATGTCTCCGAATTTGTCTATGGTTTCCATCAGGGCTGGGAGGGTAGTGCTGGTGTCGCACAAATAAATTCAGGCATTATCAGCGTATAAGGATTTTATATGCCACCCACTGAATGCTGATATTCCCTATTATTGGGCTTTCATTCGCAGCATGCACATCAGTGATTCCATGACAAGGGAAAAGATCCAAAGCAAGAGCGGACCTCGTTGTCTGGTACCCCTATGTATTTTGAAGTAGTCTGTCTCCCCTGAGCAGGTTTTCATCAATCTCAACAATCGACAGACATTAAAGAAGGTGTTCCGCTCTGCTATAAATCTGTTTTGGTCCATTTGTGCTAGTGCGCTGATTACGGGAAGCAGCCTGTTGGCCAGCAGTTTCCCCAGTATTTTATAGTCCAGGTTTAGGAGTGATGTCAATCTATATGACCGCCAGTCCAGTGGTTCGCGTCCTGGTTTGGAGAGTACTACTATCAGTGCTTCTCAAAGGGATTCTGGAAGTCTGAGACATCTCTTGCTTCGTTGTACACTTCCAGCAATTTCGAGGAAACTAGTTTATTATAACTGGCATACTAGTCTATGGGGAGGTCATTGGTGCCCGGAGTATTTGGGTTTATTTGGGTTATAGCCATGGATCTTTCATCAGTTTGGGGTGGTTCATCTAGATCAACCCACTGAAGTGGATTTAATCGGGGAGGGGGATTCCATTTAAATATTCCTCTATTAGAACGGCAGTTGAGCCACAGATAGGGAGCAGTAGTGTTTAACAAAGGCAGCATTGATGTCTATTTGAGTATTATGTATGATGTCATCGTTAATCTTAATAGCTGCTGTCGGGGAGCGTGTCGAGTGTCCCCATAGTAACAACACTAATAATTTACCAGCTCGTTCTTCACCATGCTGTCAGGACAAGTTGTCCCTGTAGCCCAACTTTCCTAGCTGTGTATCTAGCACAGCATGATCCCGTCTAAGGTCTTGTAATTGTCCAACCCTGTCAGCTTGTGTTGGTGTCTTGGTTTTGAATCGGCGCATGCCCAGTTCTGTGTCAAGTGGCTGCCTTTGCAGGGTCAATCTCAGGGCCCCATGTTGTGGAGATACATTTGTGAATGTCATGTATTGGGGAATAGAACAAGTATTATATATGCTCTGGGTGTATTAGTAACCATATGTCATGTACTCTCCTACTGTCCACCCAGTGCAAGAAGTGTTGTGCCGCTCTGTGGCTAGCGGCTCCCTCTAGTGGGGGAAAAGATCTGTCCCTGTTGATGTCTGGGACACAGTTAAAATCTCCCCCCATGTACAGGGGGATTGCTGGTTGCGCATAAGGGCCAGAGTCAGCGAGTCAAGGAATGCAGAGTGGTATGTGTTTGGGGCATATATCACTATTTTTTGCCAATAGGGCTCCATCTGATTGGTCTTCAAGCTAGGTCTGGTGGCTTAGTGGACTAATGCATACACCGTTTGAGCCTGTGTTTGACCTCATGGTCACAGGATCAAATCCCGGGAGGTCCACTTACCTTTCATCTTTCTGAGGTCGATAAAATGAGTACCATTGGGTAACAATAAACATCTGTTATTCAGCACCAAGATACCCTTCTGGGTGAATGTACGCCTTACAAATACTTATGTTATGTGTTCTACCACCGTGTATCTGCCTTCTGAGTCTATACTTTGTGTTTCCTGCACAAATGGTACCCCGTGGGAGATCCAGATCAGTACTCCTCTTGCATATGGCGAGAAGGCTGTACCATATATCTGTCTTCCATCTTTCACACACTCTTTGTAGCTCAGTTTATACCATGTGTGTCTCTGACAGGTATGCTATGTGTATGTGGGGTCGTCTGAGGTGTGTGTACACTTAATGCCTTTTTGAGGGGGTAGCCATGCCCGTTACATTCTATGTCTTCACGCTGCAATTACGGCATGCAGAGGAATCCAGGATGCGGAGACCGGACATTATAAAATAAATTCAATTATCTGATGAATCGTGATACAAATTGAGATCAATCCGCTAACGGACGTTAGCATTTTAAGTCTTGGCACACTAGTAACATCCCTCTCGCTATCTAGAAGCTCATATCCTAAAGCATTCAATTACATCTAGCTACCTGAAGTTAGCGCATCAAGTGCCGGTTGTATTAGCCTTATAATTTCTATCACACTGAAAACGCCTAGTTTAAAGCATCTTTCTACTGCATCCGGATACAACGCACAATTTTACGTTCCATAGAATCCATTGATTCCCTTTTGGCTGTCTTTGCCTTTCAACAAAGATTCCACCAGATAATTTGTGGCCCTTTTCCTGACGAAGGCACTGTCATGTGCCGAAACGCGCGTAGAACAGAACAGTCTACTACCGTCTTGCCACATTTGTTCCTCATAATTAGATATCAATTGTGACTATTGTCTGTTATAGAATTATTGTTTTTACTGTATTTTGATTGTGTTAATGGTATGAATGCTGATATGAATGAATTAGTATGATTGGGTCTTTTTTAGTATTTATATTGAATTAATAAAATATAAGTTTTGATACTCTATTCAGTATATTAGTATCTGTCGGTTCTTCTTATATCAATGTTTTTGTTTGTTTTATTAATTGTATTATGTAACTTTTGTATTTGTGTTGCCTTAAGTCTTTACATTGCAATATTTAGCCCTGCCTTAAGGAACCGTACCCTGATGCAGGGGGCCTCTGTCTTTACACTACATTCCATGTCAGTACATTATAGATAAAGAGTGAGGAACTTATAGGGGTTCTCATCGAGTGTGTCTGCACAGTACACCGGTCCCCAGACCAGGGTCTTTCGAGCTTCACGCCAGAAAAGTGGCAGGTACATGCTTTGGCCACCTGCGTGGTCTGAAACCCATTCGGGGTTTTTCGACGCTTCCACCCGACAAGTGATTATTCAATCGGTGGTGCTGTCACGTCTCGATTACTGCAATGGACTGCTACTTGGCGTAAATAAAACTGTCACGAAGAGACTTCAAAGGGCACAGAATGCGGCTGCCCGCATTCTTTTTGCCCTCACTAAGCACTGCCATACCTCCCATCTCCTGTACCGTCTACACTGGCTGCCTATCGAACAGAGAATTCAGTTCAAAACTCTCTGCATACCCATAAGATCTTACACGGCCAGGGCCCCCGGATACTGCAGGAGCTCTGTACACGATATGTCCCAGCGCGAGCACTGCACTCTGCAGACCTGCATCTGGCCTGCACTCCTAGGGTGCGCAGGAGTAGAGCTGGTGGGCGCTCTTTTAGGTCCTTGGCCCCTGCCCTGTGGAACTCTATTCCACTCACGGCGCGCAGCACACATGATCACTGGGCATTTAGAAAACAGATCAAAACCTGGTTGTTTTCATCCATATAGCGCACTTTGTGTGTGTATGCTGCGCCTTTGTTCCCTGGGCTTTTAGAAACAGTCTCTACCTGGCTGTCTTTCCATCTGGCAAGCATCACTTTCCCTGGTCCTCCGTCCGCTAGCGCTGGGACGCCCCGATGCTGGGGTAGCCATGCGCTATACAAGCACTGCTAACATAACATAACATAACATATACACCTCTTAGTTTTGGCTTGCAAATTCCCTGGTGTGTCCCATGTTTGTATCTTGGCACGCGTTAGTGTAGTCGTGGTCTTGCATATCATTTCAAAACTTGTCTTCGAACTGCATGGGCCTTTTGTCCTGAACAATTGTAGATTCAGTTCGCTGTCCCTGTAATTCGGCAAACGAGCAATCACAGGTCATGGTGGGGCTCCCGCCGAAGCGGGCCATCCAGGATCTGGTGGAATCTTTCTATTGAGAAGACTTTCAGTTATCTCCCTGTTAATACCGTAGTCATCAGCCATCGTTCGAGGAAGAGTTCTATGGTTGGACCGTCAGTGCATTATGGAAAATCCATAAAAGGGCAATTTATTCACCTCAAGTGCCCCTCCACATCTTCCACTCTCTGCCGTAGCTTTCATAGTTTGCAACTGTGCGTGAACCTTTTTCAGCATAGGGCACATCGTGGTGATGGCAGATTCTGTGTCATCCACTCGTTGCACCAGTTTCCTGTGCAGAGTAAGTTCACATTCAGGGCTACAGTATCGATTTTGACCTCCAGTGAATTTGCAGTCTTGAGGTTTGCTTGTAGAATTCTGTTGAATATCCTCTTTATTCGAGTGGGGGCAGTCTGATTGATTTAGGCTTGACTATTTTACAGTGCCATGACTTGAGGTCAAAGGTATTGGCTTACCCCAACATGTGTGTGGCGTGCCTCTTCTGAGTGCCACGACTTGCATCCGACTTGTGCCCCACCACATTGTTGTGGGCTCCCGGTTGTTCACAACTTGTACACAGAAGTTAATCACTATCAGAGACCCACCAGTATGACAGTCCCCACCAGGGTGCAGCACTTTCGTTTGTCAAGGTGTGGCTTCTCAGGACCAGTTCATAATGGGTATGTCACAAAGGCTCTAGGGTTGTTTTGGGCCCAGAGGGTCTCCGTCGGGCCCGTTGGCTCAGCTCAGGTGCCGGGGCTCACCCTCGAGTGGCTGTCACAGTTATTTATCAAAGGTTTGCCTCTCTGCGGCCTTCAATTATCAGGTCATTTTATGCTGGTAGCCATAGATACTGGGTCTCACCCAGACCAAGATTGGGGATTACGTGGGTCATGTTTTGGGTGTTCAGATCTTGTGTGCTGCATTGGAGTGGGACCCGGGGCCAGCGGTATCTCGGGTCCTCCGAGGTGTGGAGAGCACCAGTGGTGCACCACAGCAGTTGGTGTCCCAAAGGCATCATGGCTCCAGCTATCTGCTGTGTCTTCCCTCTGTGCTGTGTGGTTATCCAGTTCGGCTTCACCTCCAGTGGGTCACACCCTGGGGCAAGTAGTACCAGGGCCGGGCCCCCAGTTTTCAGGCCACACTTGTGGCACAGGCATCAATGCAGCTCCTCCAGGGGGTCCGGCATGTTCACTGGGTGGCTTCTCCTTCCCTGCTGCAGCCAGTTCACAGTCTCCTAAGTGTCTAGAGCTGGGCCATCCAGAGCCCACCTGGCAGTGATGTCTCAGCTGGGTGGTCAAGTTTCAGTCATGCTGGAACCTCGCCACTGTCACCCGTGGCTGTCTCTCACATTGTTTCTCCAGGGCACACCGTAGGGGTCGTACACCTGGGGACAGTGGCTAATGGGCCATGTTTACAGAATTATCGAGGATTATGCCAGGACCTAGAGCGGAGCTCAGAAAAACATGTACAGTGTAGTCACGATCTTGGTCACGCCCTCATGATTTTCTATTCAACTGAATAGGATTATCCTCTTAAAGACTTCACATGCAATTTGAAGCAAAGCGGTTGGCAGGTATACATTTCCCCTGAAAAGGCACTCTTTACCAGGTACTATGGACAACACTCCATAGTTTGGTAATAAACATTACACATATTCCTGAGATGGCCACAATTGCATAAACACAATAGCAGGTGTCTCCAGCCAATCGATCGTGAGCTACCAGTAGCTCGCAGACACCTTCAGAATAGCTCACAGCCGTGAATTTATTTTAAAAGCACAAGGTAACATTTTCCTTTTCAAGTTAAAAGAAGGCTATGTTTATTTGACATTATTAGCATCAGGCTACAGATAGCAGGGCCTGAAAATGAGCAGTGTTCAGCCTGATTTACGACCCACGCTGGGGCACAGAGGTGCAGAACTGAAGCACTGTATTAAAACTCTTAAATAAAAGTCCTTATCAACTCAATATTGTAGCATGAAAACAAAATTATGTTTTTGAAGGCTTTTAAATGGGACAAAATTAAAATGAAGAGTTAACCTAATCATTACATTTAAACAATTGGCTGTATTTCTCTGTTATAAATATGGTACCATGTCTACAGGCCGCTGGGTGCAAGATGCCTGCTGTTTGTAAATTTGACACATTGAAATGGAAGAAAACTTAAATGATGATTTTTATGGAATCCCTATAAACAATGTTAACTCTTCAGTTTAATTTTCTCTCATTTGAAGGTGTTGCCTTTAAACACACCAGGCATCCTGCTCCCAGTGGCTGGTAGAAACTGTACCATATTTATAACTGAAAAATACAGCCGTTCTTTTAAGTGGAAGAAATTTAAAGTGCAGAAAAATGTTTCACATTATGCACATTTTTGCAGAACATTTTTCTGCACTTCAAATTTCTCCCATTTAAAAAAACGGTTGTATGTTTGTGTTATTCATGTAACAATGCCATATTTGACTAAAGTTATGTCCTGTGCCACAAGTACATATGACACAGGCTCTAAGTCACCAATACACATATATCCCATTCTGAAACACACATGTTCATTCTTCCCCAAATACCACTCTTTCACTGACACACATGGCAGCCCTGTCATAGTACCCCTGGTCAAAGTATTTTGTTCACACCATAGTTTCTACCTCTATAGACTTTAGGCTTAAAGTCAATGAATCTGGGTGTGGGGGTTTCGGGTAACAGTGCACGAGTTGCAGGGCCTTCAGTAGCTCATGATGATTTTCACTAATCAGAAGTAGATTTCACTACATAAAAGGTTGGAGACCCCTGCAGTAGAACCATGCTTACACCTCCAGTGTGAGATAAACCACCTCTAAGTGGGGCATCGCTATAGACTACATTATTCAGCAATCTGCAATGCCTCAAATTCTTCAGCGAAGTTTTGGAGATGAACATGAAGTACCTTGTAAATGATTTTTCAACTGCTTTTGACAGTGTGGACAGGCCAAGGCTATGGGAAAGCTAGAGAGTTTAGGGGTTCCCCATGATTTACTCACAATAATTATATCTTTGCATACAGCAACATGGTGTAGAGTGAAAATGGGGGGAGATAGGGGTTTAACCAGGCCAATCCCCATGATGAATGGTTTGAAACAAGGCTGCCTTCTCGCCCCTTGTTATTCTCCATTTATATAAGCGACCTACCGGGGTACTTTTCCCAAATTAATAATTTCCCCCCAAAACTAGCGCAAAGTGACATCTATAGCCTAATGTCCGCAGACGATATCATTATATTTGATCGCACCCCAATTGGATTACAAAGAAACCTAACTGAATTAAACAGATACGCAAAAGAAAACTTCTTGGTCCCTAATATCTCCAAAACTAAAATTTTACCTTTTAGAGGAGGAAGGACATTTTCGCCATTTACTTGGTTTTTGGGAGGTAAACCAATTGAGGTAGGGAAAGAGTACGTTTACTTGGACCAAATATTCTCATATAATCTCCAAAATGCTTCTCACTTTCATCACCTGGGGCGAAAGGCCGACACCCATGTTCCTCGACTGGGAAGAGACACTTTAAATCCCTGCTTGAGGTTTATAGGGTGAAAATCCCACCTATTCTATCTTATGCTCTAGAATATATACAGATTAAAACCTAGCAACCAATAAAAGTGAAAGAAGGGTTTATCCTAAGGAAACTGCTGGAAGTCTCTCAATCTGTTCCCGCTCAAGCCCTACGCCTTGAGCTCTCTTTAATAAGTACATATGCTCGAGCCATCTCTAATATTATAAGGTGGGCTTTTAATCTTTTACATGCGGATCCCGGCTCTCTAAGACATATATTAAAATTAGAGACTTTTAGAGAAGAATCTGCACCGCATACTTTCAATAGGAATCTTAAAGCAGCCCTAGAGGCGTCACAATGCACTATAGCACTTTTGCAGGATTGGTCCCCAGCACATTTGAAGCTCTTTTTAAAACATATGACGCCGAGAATAAGTTTTGACTCAGACAAGGAGTATTGTAATCAATTAAAACATTACAAAAAATATGCGGGCACTATAGTATATAAAACTCCTGAGCATTACTTAAAGTTTCAGCTTGAACATAGAGTAAGGTGTTGTATCCTTCTCCTGCGATTAGGAATTCTTCCATTAAACGTTTACTCTTCCAGATGGAATTCCTCTGAATGTTCATCAGGTATCTGTGACTTGTGTAACGGTGGAGTGCAAGACCTTTGCCATGCACTTTTAATTTGCCCAAATTCGACCCTGTTAGAAGCCTGGCAACGTTTCATAAAACCTATTTGCCTGAGATATAATGCTATTTTATCTCAAGATTTATATCATTGTGTACGTCTCCTCTAAATGAATTTATTTGCTATAACTTGTACAAGTTCTTAAAGAGTTTTTTAAAGTTGTAAAAAAAAAATGCTGCAATTTTTATAACCACAGATTATGTATTTGTACTCATTAAATTTAAATTACCATGTCTACAACGTGTTTTTAAAGAAAGTTCAAAAGTATAAATACAATTTTTTTAAATTATGTATTTGTATTTGTTGACCTCAGACAAGGTCTGAATCAAATAAAAAATGTTGATTTGATTTTGACCTTATAAATGTCCTCAGTACCTAGAATTTGTGTATAGAACTGTATTACAACTATTTAATATGGCCACATGCCCAGATTACACTGGTGGATAATATGTTATAACTATAAACAAACAACATACTATTCTATTGAACCAACCACCAGAGACCATGGAAGCAGGTAGGCTAATGGCAATGCTACTCCAGGACAGAACTTTTTGTTGCATGCTAAGCGGCTCCATGGTACTCAAAAGGGACCTATATAGATTGTTAAATGGGTCTGAAAGAACAAAAAAGACTCCAATGGGAGATCCCTCTCTTTCTAAATTTGATGTGTTCAGTTGAATTGAAGAGTATATGGCAACGTGTTCAAATACATTCATCCCTGAGTAGATTAGGACACTAACTCTCCAGAATAAATTTTACCGCCTCATTTCGGGCACAATAGGCAAAAAACATGTTTACCGTCACTAGAACCTAGGGCTCATTATTAATCCCATTGGGTCACATGTTGTTTTAATCTTGGCGTGGGTAACTCCTAGTAATAAATTCAGCATCGGACAGCTCATAGTCAATTTTAGCTCCAAGCACATTCCCAATCTACCACATCCCACCAGAGTTTAGGGTAGGGCACTATCAATTTGTCTGCCCAATACCAGATATTAAGATGTTAAAATATCTGGCAAAGAGCCACCCAGAGGGGCCGATTGGGTAGTGAAGCACCCTCTCACCGAGGAACAGAACCCAATGATGAAGCTTGCCACATTGGTGGGTGAGGGTCACTGCATCCTATAAAGGATACCTTTAATGACTGTTAATAGCCTACCCACCTCAGAGTTGTGTTGGTGGATCAGTGGAACAGCACACTGTTTTAGGTACAGTTACTATGTGGGGGGGAGGAGATGTGCTGAACTGTTTAATTTCCTCTCCATGACCTCTCTTGTTTGAGGATAATCTGTTGTAACAGAAGCTTTGGCCTTTCTCGTTGATTTTTTGGAACAGACTTTGGACTTAAGACATAACCTACATTGAAACATACCTTTGCAACCCACATCAGGTATGCTCAGCGTTTTCTTTGTGTACAATAGAGTAATACTTGCCACCCCAAACATATTATTTCATCTAAATATAACGTCACTTTAACATTTGTTTCTTTCAGCACATATGGCCTTGTTAGTGTGCTTGTTTTTAACTCACATGTTGTGAAACAATAAATATCTGTGATTTCCAAATCCCTCGACCACCACCTCCCCGGGGCTATGTTTACATTGGGAGGGGAGCCGCGCGGCCCCCTCCTGGAGCCCTAGATGGCCCTGGGGACCGCCACCCCCCAGAGCCGGCTCCAGCAATGTCCCGGGGTTCCCACCCCTGGGACATTGCAGTTTGCAATGGCAGGGCGGGAGCACTGCTCCCGCCCTGTCATTGCAAACTCTGCTTTGCTTCGTGGAAGCGAGAGCAAAGCAGATTTGCTTTTGGACAAGGGGAGCTGCATGTCAGCAACTCCCCTTGTCCAAAAGCAATGCCGGCTCCCGCATGAGGCAGGGAGCCGGCTGGGACCGCAGGGGCATTGGGGCTCCCCCAGCGGTCCCCAACGTGAGGGCCGGCCCCAGGGATGGGGTCCCCAGGGCCAATAGTGGCCCAGGGAAGGGGATCACGTGGCCCCCTCCCGTATTATAAAAAAAAAACAGAAGCAAAGCCCCGGGGGATGGGGTCCCCGGGGCAAAAAATGGCCTCAGGAGGGGGGACCGTGCGGTCCCCCTCCTTTAAAAGTAAATAAATAAATAATTAAAAAATAGATGGCCATGCCCCGGGGGATGGGGTCCCCGGGGCCGAAAGTGGCCAAGGGAAGGGGGGCCACGCGGCCCTCCTCCTGTAATAATTTTTTTTTTTTTTTTTAAAGAGGTATTGCCCCGGGGTATGTGGTCCCCGGGCGGATACCGAATAATGGAAGTGGGGCGGGTTTTTTTCTTTCTATTTTGGAGTCGCGACCCCAACGCGGCTCTCAGCGCAGCCCCCCATGTAATGTCGCGTTGGATTCGCGAATCCACCTCAAATAAATAATTTAGTAGTATATCATTTAGAAGGTAGTGTTGCATTTGTGAAGTTGTTTTATAGAGGTAGTGTGATTGAAGTTAATGATAAGATTAAAATTGATAGAGTTAGTAAAAATATATCAAATTAAAAATTAATAGTTAAACCTGAAAAGTGTATTGTGTTGTAGTACATTGAATTCATGCTTTTGCAGATTCGCGACGGGTGCGCGAAACCACAAAAAATTAAAAAAGAGTATGTATGTGTAAAAAAAAATAGATTCATTATTGTGTTATAGGGTGGCTCTAAAAAGAGCCCTTGTTTTTATTATGAGTTTTTTGTAGCTACATGTAAGTGCGGATGCACAGCTTAAGGTTGTTGAGAAAGACTCTGTTTCCTTGATCTGTGAAGTGTACTCCATCACTTCTGTAGATGTTATCCATATCAAAACGTAGATTGTTGTTATAGATGGAGCCCTTCCTATGGTCTCTGAGGTAAGCAGAAACAGCTTTATTGACATTCTTTCTAGCTTTCTCAATCTGTGGACAGAATTGATTTGACCACTTCCATTTCTATCTTTGGCATATATTAGAGTATACAAAGACAGTTTGAGGCAAAAGCAGCATCAATTGTGCAAAGGTGTCCTTCATTCGCATTTCCAGACCTACCCCAGTCAATGTGCCTAGGTCATTGCCACCACAGTGCACAATCATGAGGTCAGGGTGTTGGAGATGCAAAAAGGTTTTAACCAAAGGCATCAATTGGTGCCACTTTAATCCTCTCTGTGCAATCCATTTAATATCCACATTTTGCAAAGCTAGGTCTTTGTCAATACCTCTGCTTTCAGCATACCTTTTGCACCAGAAAACATAGCTGTGCCCAACAATCCATATTGTAAGCATCTTGAAGGGATGTCTGGAAGTAATGAAAATATGTCTGTAGCTGAGGTAGTCAGTTGGTAGAATGAGAGGTATCTAAAATGGTGGACAAGATGCTGTTTTTTAAAAAGCAGATAATTTATTGGCTGTTTATGAACATTGTACACTCAAAAATAGGGTGCATGTTACTTTCTTTAAAAAGCATGTTTCTTATTGGTTATTAAAAAATGTTTGAAAGGTACAGTAGATACGATAAGGTAATATTTTGCAAAAGTCAACCACACCTGCTGTTTGCATTTGTAACCTTGTGTGCTGAACTTGAAAATATGGTGAACTTGTGACCTGCCTGTTCAGTTGAATGTTGCAGAAACTGTTACTATGGAAACTGGGATTAAGCAGAATGGGGGAAGGGTTGAATCTTAACTGTGGTTTTAAAATATGGAATTGTAATTTATATATAAGTGATATGTTATTAAAGTAACATTTCCCAAATCAGTACTATGTTTAGAAGTGGTGTGTTCTTAAAAAATAGTGCTAGTATTATTAGTAATACGTTTTTGAACTCCCGTATGGATTTGTGGCTCCATCGTGATGGTACACGGTGGAGTCACGACTCCAAAAAATTCCAGAACCAGTTTGGGCACTTTTAGAAGTCAGTTGGTAAGGGTTAATATGTCTAACAAATAGAAATGTGTTTTACAATTTGAAATAATGTAGGAAGCAATGTGATTTGTTACTTACATTTATTTGTGCGGAGAAAGAGAGGGAAAGTTTGCCATTACTGGTTTTACCTTGTTGAGAGTGGTGCATTACATTGATTGTGTGCATACGAAAATCTTTTATGAGTTTCTGCTATTTCATATTCTGCAAAACTATTTGGAAGGTAAGTTATAAATTTGTGATGTGTATTATGTATTAGCTTTATATTCAAACTTTAAAAATTATTCAAGAACTGTGATGTTTGAAATATATTATTAAATGTAGAGATGTGTATTGTAGTTTGTTTTATTGTACTTAAATGTTGTTTGAAATAGATTGTGTATAGTAATATGTGTATATTGGAAGATAGATTAGCGATTATGGTAGTTTGTATTAGTGTGTGGAAATGTACAATTGAAGTATACCGCATAAGTTTAGGTGTCGCTTTCAAATTGGAAGTGCAGTCTGTCAAGTTTTAAGGTGTGCATGGACTTGTGACTGAAGTATGTCTCTACTTGTATATGTATTCTCATATGTCTTATACATTTGAAGGTGCATGATGTATAACAAAGAGGTGTTGTTGCTTTGTATGTGGTAGGCTCAAGACTGTGAGTAGTAGTAGAATGGTGAAGATACAGCACAAAAGTGTGGTTTAAAACATGTTGATATAAGGTATTAGTGATTAGGCTACTTTTTATAAGTCTCTAGAGAGGTACAGTTGAAATATGCCACATAATTTTTGTGTTCTGTGAGTTTTTCAGGTGTGGATAGTGTTGTGATTGAAGAAAGTCTCTACTAGGAGATATATTCTGATATGTGTTATGTATCTGAAGATGCTAGATGTATAAAACACATGTATGTATCTATTTGTATATTTCTTTTATATATGATGCTGCTAGCAAAAGGTACAGACATATGCATGCCTGCTTTCAAGAATATGGTGAGACTTACAGCTGAGACATGTGAAGAATGGTAAAACTGTAGAATGGTAATGGTAAAACTGTAGAATGGTAATGGTAAAACTGTAGAATGGTAAAATTGCAGCACAAAAGTGAGGTTTAAGACATGTTTGCAGAGAGATTAGTTATTAAGCTAATTTCTATGAGTGTGTGAAAAGCTACACTTCAAATATACCGCATAATTTTCAGTGTCTGTTTGAAATTTGAAGTGTAGTCTGTAAAGTTTTAAGATGTGGATGGTGTTGTGACTGAGGTATGGCTCTACTTGCACATGTATTATGGTACGTGTTATGCGTCTGAAGATGATAGACGTATAAAACACAGGTATACATCTATCTGTATATTTCTTTTATATATGATGCTGCTAGCAAAAGGTACAGACATATGCATGCATGCTTTCAGGAATATGGTGAGACTTATAACTGTGACATGTGAAGGGTTGCTAGTTTATATTTGTCTAGGCCCAACACCATAAGTAGTTGCAGAATGGTGAAGCTGCAGCTCAAAAGTGAGGTTTAAAACATGTTGGCAGAGGAATTAGTGATTAGGCTACTTTTCATGAGTCTGTTGAAAGGTATGCTTGAAATACATCACATGATGTTAGGTGTCTACTTGAAATGAGAAGTTCAGCTTCTTAAGTTTTAAGGTCTGCATGGTCTTGTGACTGAGGTATGTCTGTACTTGCAGATGTATTTTCATATGTGTTATGCATCTGAAGATGCTAGATTTATAAAATACAGGTACACATCTATTTGTATGTTTCTTTTATATATGATGATACTAGGAAAAGGTACAGACGTATGCATGCCTGCTTTTAGAAATATGGGGAGACTTTCAACAGAGATATGTGAAGGGTTGCTGCTTTGCTCTTAGCTATGCTCAATACCTGATTAGTAGTAGAATAGTGAAGCAGCAGCAGTAGAAAAGTGATGAATTTGTAAGATATGTTGGGTGAGGAATTAGTGATTATGGTACTTTATAAGAGTCTGTGTAAAACTTCACTTGAAGTATGCCGCATAAATCTAGGTGTGTGTTTGAAACGTTAACTGCGGCGGTTTAGCGGATTGGGCGGGGCCGCGTCGGCCAACGGACGTTCGCAGCACTACAGAGGTAGTGCTCGCGTCGGCCGTTGGCCGACAGACGCACGCAACGGGTTAAGTGTAGTCTGTCAAGTTTTAAGGCCTTTATGGTCTTGTGAGTGAGGTATGTCTCAACTTGCACATGTATTCTGATATATGTAATGCTTTTGGCAATAGGTACAGATACAAGCATGCATGCTTTTAGGAATATGGTTAGACTTATGGTAGAGACATGTGATAGGTTGCTACTTTATATTTGGCTAGGCCCAAAATTCTGAGTATTCGTAGAATGGTGAAGCTGCAGCACAAAAGTGAGTTTTAAGACATGTTGGCAGAGGGATTAGTGATTAGGCTACTTTCTATGAGTCTGGGGAAATGTACACTTGAAGTACACCGCAGAAATGTAGGTGTCTCTTTCAAATGTAAAGTGCAGTCTGTCAAGTTTTAAGTTTAAGGTCTGCATGGTCTTGTTATTGATGTATGTCTTTACTTGCACATGTATTCTCATATGTGCTATGCATCTGAAGATGCTAGACGTATAAAATAAATGTATACATCTATTTGTTAATTTCTTTTATATATGATGATGATTTCTAAAGGTAGACACATATGCATGCATGCTCTCAGGAATATGGTGAGACTTACAGCTGAGTCATGTAATAGACTGCTGCTTTATATTTGGCTAGGCCCAACACCCTAAGTAGTTGCAGAATGGTGAAGCTGCAGCACAAAAGTGAGTTTTAAGACATGTTAGGAAACAGATCAGTGATTAGGCTAGTTTGTATGAGTGTGTGAAAAGGTACATTTAAAGTACGACGCATAAATGTAGGTGTCTGTTTGAAATGTGAAGTGCGGTCTCTCAAGTTTTAAGGTGTGCATGTTCTTGTGATTGGTGTATGTCTCTACTTGCATAAGTATTCTCATATGTGTTATGCATCTGAAGATGGTAGATGTATAAAAAAATAGATATATCTCTATTTGTATGTTTCTTTTATATATGGTAGTACTAGTAAAAGGTACAGACACATGCATACATGCTTTCAGGAATAAGGGAAGATTTATAACAGACTCATGTGTAGGTTTGATGCTTTATATTTGGGTAGGCCTAACACCCTGAGTAGTTACAGAATGGTGAAGCTGTATTACAAAAGTGTACAGCATGTCATAAACCTCACTTTTGTGCTGCAATTTCACTATTCTGTGACTACTCAGGATGTTGGGCGTAGTCAAATATAAAGCAGCAACCCATCACATGTCTCAGCTGTAAGTCTCCGATCACCCAGGCACTACCGATGCACTCATCCATGTACTGAGGCACTATGTATGCACTCCTTCAATCAGCCTGGCACTACCATTGCACTCATGCAATCACTCAGGCACTGCACATGTACTCCTTTAATAACCCAGACACTACCCCTGCACTCATGCAATCACCCAGGCACTACCCATGCACTCCTTCAATCACCCAGCCAATACCCATGCACTTACAAAATCATTCAGGCACTACCTATGCACTGCTCCAATCACCCAGGCACTACCCCTGCACTCATGCAATCACCCAGGTACTACCTATGCACTCATGCAATAATCCAGGCACTACCCTTGCACTCCTCCAATCACCCAGGCACTATCCATGCACTCCTCCAATCACCTAGACATTGCCCCTGCACTCATGTAATCACCCAGGCATTACCCATGCACTCCTTCAAACACTCAGGCAGTACCCATGCACTCCTCCAATCACCCAGACATTACCCCTGCACTCATGCAATCACCCAGGCATTACCCAATGCACGCCTTCAATCACCCAGCCACTACCCATGCACTTATCAAATCACCCAGGCACTACCCCTGCACTCAGGCAATCACCCAGGCACTACCTACGCACTCATGCAATAACCCAGGCACCACCCTTGCACTCCTCCAATCACCCAGGCTCTACCCATGCACTCATCCATGCCCTCAGGCACTACCTCTGCACTCATGCAATCACTTGAGCAGTACACATGTACTCCTCCAAACACCCAGGTACTACCCATGCACTCATACACTCACCCAGGCACTACCCATGCACTCCTCTAATCATACAGGCACTTTCTATACACTCATGCAATAACCCAGTCACTACCCATGCACTCCTCCAATCACTCAGACAGTACCCATGCACTCCTCCAATCACCCAGACATTACCCCTGCAGTCATGCAATCACCAAGGCATTACCCATGCACTCCTCCAATCACCCAGACATTACCCCTGCACTCATGCAATCACCCAGGCACTACCCATGCACTCCTCCAATCACCCAGGCACTACCCTTGCACCCCTCCAATGACACAGGCACTATCCATGCACTCCTCCAAACACCCAGCCAGTACCCATGCACTTATAAAATTACCCATGCACTACCTATGCACTCATGCAATCACCCAGGCACTACCCCTGCACTCATGCAATCACCCAGGCACTACCTATGCACTCATGCAATAACCTAGGTACTACCCATGCACTCCTCCAATCACCCAGGCACTACCCATGCACTCATGCAATCACTCAGACGCTACCCATGCACTCACATATGCACTCAGGGACTTCTGCTGCACTCATGCAATCACCCAAGCCCTACCCATGCAGTCTTCCAATCATCCAAGCACTACCCGTGCACTCATGCAATCACCCAGGTACTACTCATGCACTCCTCCAATCACCCAGGCACTACCTATGCACTCATGCAATAACCCATGCCCTACTCTTGCCCTCCTCCAATCACCCAGGCACTATCCATGCACTCCTCCAATCACCCAGCCACTACCCATGCACTCCTCCATGCACCCAGGCATTACCCATGCACTCTCCCAATCACCCAGACATTACCCCTGCACTGATGCAATCACCCAGGCATTATCCATGCACTCCTTCAATCACTCAGGCAGTACCCATGCACTCCTCCAATCACGCAGACATTACCCCTGCACTCATTCAATCACCCAGGCATTACCCATGCACTCCTTCAAACACTCAGGCAGTACCCATGCACTTCTTCAATCACCCAGACATTACCCCTGCACTCATGCAAATCACCCAGGCATTACCCATGCACTCTTTCAATCACTCGGGCGCTACCTATGCACTCCTACAATCACCCAGGCACTACCCCTGCACTCATGCAATCACCCAGGCACTACCTATGCACTCTGCAATCACTAAGGGACTACCCATGTACTCATACATGCACTCAGGCACTTCTGCTATACTCATGCAATCAGCCAAGCACTACCCATGCAATCTTCCAATCATCCAGGCACTATCCGTGTACTCATGCAATCACCCAGGCATTACCCATGCACTCATGCCATAACCCAGGCACTACCCTTGCACTCCTCCAATCACCCAGACACTATCCATGCACTCCTTCAATCACCCATACATTACCCATGCACCTATAAAATCACCCATGCACTACCTATGCACTCCTCCAATCACTCAGGCACTACCCTTGCACTCATGCAATCACCCAGGCACTACCTATGCACTCATGCAATAACCTAGGCACTACCCGTGCACTCCTCCAATCACCCAGGCACTACCCTTGAACTCCTCCAATCACCCAGGCACTACTCCTGCACTCATGCAATCACCCAGGCACTACCCTTGCACTCCTCCAATCACCCAGGCACTACACCTGCACTCATGCAATCCCCCAGGCACTACCTATGTACTCATGCAATAACCCAGGCACTACCCTTGCACTCCTCCAATCATCCAGGCACTATCCATGCACTCCTCCAATCACCCAGCCAGTACCCATGCACTTATAAAATCACCCAGACATTACCCCAGCACTCATGTAATCACCCAGGCATTACCCATGCACTCCTTCAATCACTCAGGCAGTACCCATGCACCCTTCCAGTCACCCAGACATTACCCCTGCACTCATGCAATCACCCAGGCATTACCCATGCACTACTTCAATCACTCAGGCAGTACCCATGCACTCTTCCAATCACCCAGACTTTACCCCTGTACTCATGCAATCGCCCAGGCATTACCCATGCACTACTTCAATCACCCAGCCACTACCCATGCACTTATAAAATCACCCAGGGACTACCTATGCACTCCTCTAATCACCCAGGCACTACCCATGCACTCCTCCAATCACCCAGGCACTACACCTGCACTCATGCAATCCCCCAGGCACTACCTATGTACTCATGCAATAACCCAGGCACTACCCTTGCACTCCTCCAATCATCCAGGCACTATCCATGCACTCCTCCAATCACCCAGCCAGTACCCATGCACTTATAAAATCACCCAGACATTACCCCAGCACTCATGTAATCACCCAGGCATTACCCATGCACTCCTTCAATCACTCAGGCAGTACCCATGCACCCTTCCAGTCACCCAGACATTACCCCTGCACTCATGCAATCACCCAGGCATTACCCATGCACTCCTTCAATCACTCAGGCAGTACCCATGCACTCCTCCAATCACGCAGACATTACCCCTGCACTCATTCAATCACCCAGACATTACCCATGCACTCCTTCAAACACTCAGGCAGTACCCATGCACTTCTTCAATCACCCAGACATTACCCCTGCACTCATGCAAATCACCCAGGCATTACCCATGCACTCTTTCAATCACTCGGGCGCTACCTATGCACTCCTACAATCACCCAGGCACTACCCCTGCACTCATGCAATCACCCAGGCACTACCTATGCACTCTGCAATCACTAAGGGACTACCCATGTACTCATACATGCACTCAGGCACTTCTGCTATACTCATGCAATCAGCCAAGCACTACCCATGCAATCTTCCAATCATCCAGGCACTACCCGTGTACTCATGCAATCACCCAGGCATTACCCATGCACTCATGCCATAACCCAGGCACTACCCTTGCACTCCTCCAATCACCCAGACACTATCCATGCACTCCTTCAATCACCCATACACTACCCATGCACCTATAAAATCACCCATGCACTACCTATGCACTCCTCCAATCACTCAGGCACTACCCTTGCACTCATGCAATCACCCAGGCACTACCTATGCACTCATGCAATAACCTAGGCACTACCCGTGCACTCCTCCAATCACCCAGGCACTACCCTTGAACTCCTCCAATCACCCAGGCACTACTCCTGCACTCATGCAATCACCCAGGCACTACCCTTGCACTCCTCCAATCACCCAGGCACTACACCTGCACTCATGCAATCCCCCAGGCACTACCTATGTACTCATGCAATAACCCAGGCACTACCCTTGCACTCCTCCAATCATCCAGGCACTACCCTTGCACTCCTCCAATCACCCAGGCACTACCCCTGCACTTATGCAATCACCCAGGCACTACCTATGCACTCATGCAATAACCCAGGCACTACCCTTGCACTCCTCCAATCACCCAGGCACTACCCATGCACTCATGCAACCCAGGCACTACCCATGCACTCCTTCTATCACTCAGCCACTACCCATGCACTCATGCAATCACTCAGGCACTTCCCATGTACTCATCCATGCACTCAGGCACTGCCTCTGCACTCATGCAATCACTTGGGCAGTACACATGTACTCCTCCAATCACCCAGGTACTACCCATGCACTCATACAATCACCCCAGCACTACCCATGCACTCCTCTAATCACCCAGGCACTACCCAGGCACTCCTCCAATCACCCAGGCACTACCTGTGCACTCATGCAATAACACAGACACTACCCATGCACTCCTCCAATCACTCCGGTAGTACCCATGCACTCCTCCAACCCCCCAGACATTACCCCTGCACTCATGCAATCACCCAAGCATTACCCATGTACTCCTCCAATCACCCAGACATTCCCCCTGCACTCATGCAATCACCCAGGCATTACCCATGCACTCCTCCAATCACCCAGGCACTACCCTTGCACTCCTCCAATCACCCAGGCACTATCCATGCACTCCTCCAGTCACCCAGCCAGTACCCATGCACTTATAAAATCACCCAGGCACTACCTATGCTCTCATGCAATCACCCAGGTACTACCCCTGCACTCATGCAATCACCCAGGCACTACCTATGCACTCATGCATTAACCCAGGCACTACCCATGCACTCCTTCAATCACTCAGGCAGTACCCATGCACTCCTCCAATCACCGAGACATTACCCCTGCACTCATGCAATCACCCAGGCATTACCCATGCACTCCTTCAATCACCCAGCCATTACCCCTGCACTCATGCAATCACCCAGGCATTACCCATGCACTCATGCATTAACCCAGGCACTACCCATGCACTCCTTCAATCACTCAGGCACTACCTATGCACTCCTCCAATCACCCAGGCACTACCTCTGCACTCATGCAATCACCCAGGCATTACCTATGCACTCCTTCAATCACCCAGCCACTACCCATGCACTTATAAAATCAACCAGTGTCAGGATTTGCGCCATAAACATGGCTAATCCTCACACTGTGTATTAAGTCTGAGCACATACATGAAGCATGGTGCCCAGGTATTCAAACTGTGTATCTGGTTTGCTTTGAGGAATTATGCAAGTGTAAATTCCCTAACTAATATAATATGCTGTAATGATGTATTAGGTTATTCATTTCTTGTCACTGAGCCTGTTTACTTTAATCTCATATGCATTGTGTTATTCTTGTATTGTAATTTAAGCCCATTTTCTTTGGAACACATGAGTCAGCAGAAAAAACGGCAGTTACCATGTGCCTGCCGCTCGTTTTGAGTTATCCTATATACATATGAAGCACGTGTTGGGCTTCGTTGCCGGTAAACCACCCCACCCACCTGGAGCCTATAAAAGGCTTGAAAGCAGAATGAGACGTGCTTGCGCTCGTTCTTAAAATCCCCACTCACCTGATTTCCTTCTCTGGAGTTCCCGAGCCGATCCAGCTTTTCCTTCAGGCTTCCAGACACGTCGTCAGTATCCTGGACAACGCGACTTCCTGCACAGCATTCCGGTCCTGAAAACATTCCTATCTGCAACAAAAGAGACAAGCATTTAAAGTAAGGCATTTCCGATTTGGGCGCGCGCAGGAGAAGCGCTTTCAATGTAAAGAAGGTACTTTGTTCATTTTTTACAAAAATATTTATTCAAGTCTGCATTTTAGAGGAAGCGCCTTGAACTTTTTTAAGCATTGTGTTATGAGTAATTATAAGGAGAGTAAGACTTTCATGGCACGAAGAGAAAAAGGACTCATTTCTGTTTAAAAGGAATCGGACTTTAAGGGCATACAAAAAGGACTTACTTTTGGTTAAAAAGGAATCGAACATTTTAGGGCACAGACTGTATGTTGCCTATACTATGTTACAGGTTGTTTTAATTAGAAGACAAAAGTGATATTTGCTAGTAAGTATTTCAGGAAGCATTTAATAACAATTACTAGTGTTATTTCACACAAGGTAATACATGTCATAAGGTAATACATGTTATTTTGTTCCACTACAGAGAACAGCATGTCAAATTAGATAAGCATCAATCACCGATGATAAAGAGAGGCCTTATCTTTATTATGTGTTGAGCAACACTTTAAGTTGAAGGTATAGTTTTGTGTAAAGAGTAAAACAGTATTGAAAAGCTGCCCTGTAGACCAAGTCTAATGTTATTTATCCTTTTCATACAGATAATTTAACGCAGAAGATCTGCAATATACTGTGAGTTTTCAAGATCCTGCAATCAGAATAACAGTCGTGCCAGCGAGAATCTGAATCCAGCAGAGTGTTCTTTTTCTTTTTTCTTGTGTCCCATTTTCCCCTTTCCCCTAGAGATCTATTGTTTGTCAAGCTGTGTTTTACATACGGTTGGACAGACATAGATTTCTGGGGGCATAGAGAACAATCGTCTCATCTCTCAAATCGAACATCCTGGATTTCAGGTGAGTGGAGACTTGACACCCAGGCACCACCCATGCACTCATCCATGCACTCAGGCACTACTATTGCACTCTTGCAATCACCCAAGCACTATCCATGCACTCATGCATTCACTTGGGCACTATCCATGCACTCATCCATGCACTCAGGCACTTTCCCTGCACTCATGCAATCACTCAGGCAGTACACATGCAGTTCTCCAATCACCCAGGCACTACACATGCACTCGTGCAATCACCCATGCACTACCCATGCACTTCTCCATGTATTACACTTGCCGCAATTCATACAACACATAGAAATTTGTCTATTTTTAACAAAATAGGCGGTTCTAACAAGAACCATTTTTTTCTTTTATAATTTTTTTGTGTTTTTTGAACTCTTTTTTGTATTTTTTTGGTGTTTTTTTAAATGAAAAAATCAACAGAATGAACGGAGAAAACGTTTGAAACATTTTGCAATTAAGAAATCACTGCAAAAACAAACAAAAAAAATTAACAATGGTGGTTTTTTGCAGCAACCACGATAGCATCCACCGATTGCTCTCCATAGCAAAGAACTTTTTTGCATTTAATGCAACGCTGCTCAAGTCCAGCGAACTCAGGTACAATATGGGTTCTTTGAGTAGTGGAAGAACCTGACGAGGTGCTAGGCCCTGCAACTTGGTCATCTTGTGTTGCCTGTTTTTGAAGCTCACAACTATGTTGTTCTCGTGCAAGGTGACGTGGATGCATTGTCTGCAGGTGTTTAAGCATCAAAGATGTGCCACACGAGTATTTTTTTTCTGATCCACTTGAGAGGACCTTGTCGCTGATAGTGCATGTCACCTTACGTGCGTTGACCTTGTTTTCACCAGCAGGTATTGAAAAAAAGGCCCATACGATGCTCTCGTACCTCTGCTTCACTGGTTCTTCCAAGTCTTCTTCTTCTGCAGGAAGCCATTTTTTGTTGATGTAAAAAAAACACCAAAAAAATGCAAAAAAGAAGAGCAGAAAACACTAGAGCTGTGTCTCTGTAGATGTTGCTGGAAGAATGAAAAATTTGGGTTGGGTCCTGCAAGTTCTAGAATGAAATGCTTCTTTACCAATGAAATGCTTTCTTTTGGAATCACATGGGATTCACGCACCCGACGCGCAACTGGCGCGCACCCAACGCGATTTCCGAAAAATATATTTAACAATAATATATCTTTAAACCAGTTACAAATATACGATATTTACAATTGTATATATTAATCTCTTGGTATAATATATATAATAAAGTTATACAGTAGCAGCTCGTGGTGGGAGTGCTGCGGGTGGTGAGGCGGGGCGGGGGAGGAGCAGGGTGGGGGGTAGTAAACTATAGCATACGGCCGAACAGAGGTAAGTAAACAAATAAATAAATAAAACGAATTTCATTGCGCGCGCTCTTTGGCCGTATGCTGTAGTTTACTTCCCCCCACCCTGCTCCTCCCCCGCCTCACCACCCCACAGCACTCCCACCACGAGCCGCTACTGAAGTTATATACATATACTTTTAAATCAAAATAACTTGCGGTGGATTCGCACACCTGACGCGACCCCCGGAAATACGTACGTGACGTTGCGCAGGACCATCGCGGCTCCCTTTACTTTATTATAAGACGTTTAACATCCATAATATTTAAGTAAATATTACTTTTATAACTCATAGAATAAAGCATATATGATTGATTTAATAAATTTATAGTATATATCATATATTTAAAATTATTAAAAAAAGAAAAATGAGAACCGCGCACCCTTCGCATACTGTATGTGTATCGTGCACAACTTAACCTATATGGCGGCAAAATTCTTGGATTCGCACACCCACCATGACCGATACATGATCGGTACGTGAATCTCACTTTTAAAAAAATTTAAATCTAAATGCATATTTTAAAAAGGATAAAACATCACATTATTTTTATAAAAGTTTAAAAATTTAGAAAAAGCGTTTTTTGGACATTATAGTTAGGAATTAGCATTTAAAAAACCTTTGAAATTCACTGAAAAAACCATAGGTTTCAGGGACGTTATAGGTAGAAATTAGCATTTAAAAAACCATAGAAATTCACTGAAAAAACCATAGGTTTCAGGGACGTTATAGTTAGAAATTAGCATTTAAAAAACCATAGGAATTCACTGAAAAAACCACAGGTTTCAGGGACGTTATAGTTAGTTGGACATTTCACTCGTACAAAACCAGATAAATTTGGCCGTTATCATTAGTTGAGCTAACTATAACTCGTGCCCCCGGACTGCACTGCTGATGACATCACATATTACATCACTCATGACATGGTCAGTGACATCACTGATGACATCTCAAATGACATCACTGATGACATCATCCACGTGATAATCTGATACACCTCCTCACACCCTAATATAACCTTTGATACACCCACTCTAAAATACAGACTGCCATTCTCAAAACCATAGACACACCAATACCAGTTACTACATACCCACTCACTGATTCCTAGGCCTACACACTCATCCACTCACTCTCCCATACAGTCACTCATACATGCAGTCACTCATCAATACAGCCACTATCATATGCACTCATACACCCATACAGACACTCACACACCGCAACTCACCCATAGAATTACTCATACAGCTAGTCAGTCATGCAAAGTATCAATCACACTCCCATTTACTCACCTATACAGTTAAACACACAACACCTCACTTATTCATACAGATACTAACATACTTACTCTCTTATACAATCACTGACACAAGCACACACTCATCCATACAGCCACTCTCGCAATCACTCACTCTCACATATAGTCATTTGTATACTCCAAAACTCACATATACTGCCTTTCACATATGTAGTTACACATGTACCACTGAGATATCCATTCACTCACCAACACAGCCATACACACACTCACCCACACATACAGCCGATCACAGATGCACTCTTGAACCCATACACCCAGTGAATCACCCACTCACACATCCATGCAGGAAGAAACCCACCCACACAGACACTCAGTCACCCATTCAGGTACTCAGACAACCAATCAATAACCCATATAGACACTCATGTAGCTACTCACCAACCCAAGAAGCCACTTACACACCAACTGACAGACTGATACAGACATTCACACAGATTAGTCAGTCACCCATGTATTAGTAAGACACGTTTATTCACTCACTTATAGTCAGTCATGCACCTACTAAATCATCCATTCAGAAACTCATACACCCACTCATTCTTCAATACACCTTGGTATATATATCTATATATATATATATATATATATATATGTATATATATAAAACATATTTAGACTTTTTAGAAACACTCAGTCAAGGGATGATGTCATGAGTGATGTCATCAGTGATGTAATTTGAGATGTCATGAGTGATGTCATGAGTGATGTCACTGACCATGTCATGAGTGATGTAATATGTGATGTCATCAGCAGTGCATTGCGGGGGCACGAGTTATAGTTACCTCAACTAACTATAACGGCAGAATTTCTCTGGTTTTGTACGAGTGAAATGTCCAACTAACTATAACGTCCCTGAACCCTGTGGTTTTTTCAGTGAATTTCTATGTTTTTTTAAATTCTAATTTCTAACTATAACGTACCTATGGTTTTTTCAGTGAATATATATATATATATTATCTACTGGCGGTCGCCAGTAGATAGTTATAGTTAGGACCTATTTTCCATAGGAAATCTGCAACATTCTATTTGAAATAACGTTGGCGTCGGTTGACGAATCTTCGCGAAATTTTCCAACTTGTTGGGGCGCTCCGGTCTGCTCCTATCCTGAAAGTCTCGGGGTGATTCGTCAAGCGGGGGCCGAGAAAAAAGGGGGGTCCCAAAACTTGTTTTCCCCATTCATTTATCCATAGGAACCGTTCATCGCGGCTACAGCCCGAACTGCTGAACGGAATTACACCAAATTTGGCAAAGAGGTAGCCCTTAGTTCAGACTCATGCCTTTTGCTTAAATGGTGTAAATCCGTTCAGTAGTTCCTGAGAAAATCACAAGTAAAATCACATATATATCTATGGCCGAGTAGGGTCCGCGTACCCTCCCGATCACGAGCTGCATGCTAATTGGCTGTCAAGTGGCTGTCAACACTCCAAATCAGGAAGTGTTGGCAGCCATTTTATGCCTCGGTAGAACCGAGGCACAGAAACAAGTGCGCAAACGCACAAAGGGGGCAGGGTAGAAACACCCTGACCCCCTAGGTCTCCTCAGGGAGTCCCACAAGGACCCCCTGGGCAGAAAAAAGCATTTCTTTTAAAAAATCGGCGGGATGCGCTTAGGGTGCGCGGATCCCGCCGAGAAAAAAAAGAAACAAGTGCGCAAAACGCACAAAGGGGGCAGGGTAGAAACACCCTGACCCCCTAGGTCTGCTCAGGGGGTCCCACAAGGACCCCCTGGGCAGAAAAAAACATTTTTTTTTTAAACCGGCGGGATGCGCTTAGGGTGCGCGGATCCCGCCGTAAAAAAAAAAAAAGGTATTTTGCCCCCGGGTGGGCCAAGTCCCGGGGGCATGCAGGGGGTGGGTTTATAGTTTATGGGGGGGGCTTCTAAGGCCCCCCAAGCCCCAGGGACCACCACCCCCCGGGGCTTTAAATAAAAAATGGTGCGCGAGGGCTCTCCGCCCTCCCGCAGCCCCAAGGACCGCCACCCCCCGGGGCTTCTTTTTTAAAATTTTAATAACCTGTGTGGGGGGATTCCAGCCCCCCTCACATGCCCCGGGGACCACCACCTCCCCGGGGCTGTGCAATTGAAGGGAGGGGGGCCGCGCGGCCCCCCTCCTGGAGCCTGTGGTGGCCCTGGAGACCGCCAACCCCCAGGGCCGGCTCCTGCAGTGTCCAAGGGAGCCTACTGAAAAACCATAGGTTTTAGGGACAGTTATAGTTAGTTGGACATTTCACTCGTACAAAACCATAGAAATTCCCCCGTTATAGTTAGTTCTACTAACTATAACTCGCGCCCCGCAATGCACTGCTGATGACGTCACATATTACATCACTCATGACATGGTCAGTGACATCACTGATGACATCACTGATGACATCTCAAATGACATCACTGATGACATCACTGATGACATCATCCAGTGACTGTGTGTTTCTGTAAAGTTTAAATATGTTTAATATATATAGGGAAAGGCGTATTGAAGAATGAGTGGGTGTATAAGTGTCTGAATGGATGATTTAGTACGTGCGTGACTGACTCTACAAGTGAGTGATTAAACGTATCTTACTGAATGCATGGGTTAGTGACTAAACTGTGTGAATGTCTGTATCTGTCTGTTTGTTGGTGTGTAAGTGGATGCATGGATTTGCGAATAGCTACATGAGTGTCTATATGGGTTATTGATTGGTTCTCTGAGTATCTGTATGGCTGCCTGAGTGTTTGTGTGGGTGGGGTGTGTGTGACTCTGTACATAGATGTGTGAGTGGGTGATTCACTGGGTGCATGATTTCAAGAGTGCATCTGTGATGGACTGCTTGGGTGGGTGAGTGTGTGTATGGGTGTGTTAGTGAGTGAATGTATATCTCAGTGGTACATGTGCGAGTAACTACATATGTAAAAGGCAGTATATATGTGTGTTAGAGTATTTAAATGGCTATAAGTGAGAGTGTGTGATTGTGAGAGTGGCTGTATGGATGCGTGTGTGCTTGTATCAGTTATTGTATAAGAGCGTAAGAATGTGCTAGTATTTGTATGAGTAAGTGAGCTGGTGTGTGTATAACTGTATAGGTGAGTAAATGGGTGTGTGATTATTTTTTTGCATGACTGACTAGGTGTGTGATTACCTCTAAGGATGAGTGGCGGTGTGTGAGTGTTTATATAGGTGTATGAGTGCATATGATAGTCCTGTACTGAGTGACTGTAAGTATGAGTGACAGTACGGGTGAGTGAGTAGATGTGTGTGTGTAGACCTAAGAATCAGTGAGTGGGTATGTAGTTATTGGTATTGGAGTGTGTATGGTTTTGAGAATGGCAGTCTGTAATTTAGAGTGGGTATATCAAAAGTTATATTAGGGCGTGAGACGATGCATGAAATTATCACATGGATGATGTCATCAGTGAAGTCATTTGAGATGTCATCAGTGATGTCATCAGTGATGTCACTGACCATGTCATGAGTGATGTAATATGTGACGTCATCAGCAGTGCATTGCGGGGCGTGAGTTATAGTTAGCTGAACTAACTATAACGGGGGAATTTCTATGGTTTTGTACGAGTGAAATGTCCAACTAACTATAACTGTCCCTAAAACCTATGGTTTTTTCAGTGAATTTCAAAGGTTTTTTAAATGCTAATTTCTAACTATAACGTGTCTGAAACCTATGGTTTTTTCAGTGAATTTCAAAGGTTTTTTAAATGCTAATTTCTAACTATAACGTGCCTGAAACCTATGATTTTTTAAGTGAATTTCAAAGGTTTTTTAAATGCTAGTTTCTAACTATGCCTACAGAGGTAGGACATGTGAAGAAAGAAGAAAAAACGCACAGAAAGAAGCAAAAGAAATGCAGAAAGAAGCAACAGAAGTCCACAAAGACGAAGAAAAGTGCAGGAAGAAGCAAAAGATGTGCAGAAAGAACCAACAGAGGAGCAGAAAGAGGCCTTGTTGCAAAATCATCCTGTGCCCACAACTTTTTCAGACGGGTACTGGTGGTAACTGACTCTGACTAACCAGAGCCAGTGCGCTATGCTAAAAGACACTTAGAATACAGTGAAAACACCTACATACACTAGGGAACACTATGCGTTGGGGTACCCCTGTGATTAGCATGACCTCCTGTAAGTCCCTAGTACATAATAGGGCAGGGGGATTAAAACTACCTCTTAAAACGCGCTACAGGGTGCGTTTGCACAGTGGTGAAGGGAGGGGGGGCCTGAGGTGACATGTGTGCAAATGCGCCCCGTGGCGCGTTTTAAGTTGCGGGATTAAGTCACCTTGAATCCTGAGGGTCCCTGGGGCCCAACTAGCCCCCCAGGTACCTACAGTTAGGACCACAGAGCTGAGTTGCAGAGAGGCGTTCCGAGGCCACGCACCTTTTTTCACCTCTCTGCAACGCAACTCTGTTGTGCTTACTGAAGGTACCTGGTGGGATAGTTGGCCCCCAGGGTCCCTCAGGATTCAAGGGGAATTAATTCCCCAACTTAAAACGCACCACAGGGCGTGTTTGCGCACATGTCACCTGAGGCCCAGCCCCCTCCCTTCACCACTGTGCAAACGCGCCCCGTGGTGCGTTTTAAGTTGGGGGATTAGGTCACCTTGAATCCTGAGGGTCCCTGGGGCCCAACTAGCCCACCAGGTACTTCCAGTAAGCACCACAGGCCTGCGTTGCAACGCCTGTAACAAATTGTGCAGTTGTGTTTAGGTAGTGAAGGGAGTCGTGCTGGGGGTAGTGTTTTAGGGTTTAGGGTAGTGCAGTGGTGTTTGTGTAGTGTAGGGGGTCATGCTGGGGTAGTTTTTGGGTTTAGGGTAGTGCAGTGGTGTTTGGGTAGTGTAGGGAGTCGTGCTGGGGGGAGTGTTTTAGGGTTTAGGGTAGTGCAGTGGTGTTTGGGTAGTGTAGGGGGTCATGCTGGGGGTTGTGTTTTAGGGTTTAGGGTAGTGCAGTGGTGTTTGGGTAGTGTAGGGGGTCGTGCTGGGGGTAGTGGTTTAGGGTTTAGGGTAGTGCAGTGGTGTTTGGGTAGTGTAGGGGTACTGCTGGGGGTAGTGTTTTAGGGTTTAGGTAGTGCAGTGGTGTTTGGGTAGTGTAGGGGGTACTGCTGGGGGTAGTGTTTTAGGGTTTAGGGTAGTGCAGTGGTGTTTAGGTAGTGTAGGGGGTAATGCTGGGGGTAGTGTTTTAGGGTTTAGGGTAGTGCAGTGGTGTTTGGGTAGTGTAGGGGGTCGTGCTGGGGGTAGTGTTTTAGGGTTTAGGGTAGTGCAGTGGTGTTTGGGTAGTGTAGGGGGTCGTGCTGGGGGTAGTGGTTTAGGGTTTAGGGTAGTGCTGTGGTGTTTGGGTAGTGTAGGGGGTACTGCTGGGGGTAGGGTTTTAGGGTTTAGGGTAGTGCAATTGTGTTTGGGTAGTGTAGGGGGTACTGCTGGGGGTAGTGTTTTGGGGTTTAGGGTAGTGCAGTGGTGTTTGGGTAGTGTAGGGGGTACTGCTGGGGGTAGTGTTTTAGGGTTTAGGGTAGTGCAGTGGTGTTTGTGTAGTGTAGGAGGTCATGTTTTAGGGTTTAGGGTAGTGCAGTGGTCTTTGGGTAGTATAGGGAGTCGTGCGGGGGTAGTGTTTTAGGGTTTAGGGTAGTGCAGTGGTCTTTGGGTAGTGTAGGGGGTCGTGCGGGGTTAGTGTTTTAGGGTTTAGGGTAGTGCATTGGTGTTTGGGTAGTGTAGGGGGTCATGCAAGGGGGTAGTGTTTTAGGGTTTAGGGCAGTGCAGTGGTGTTTGGGTAGTGTAGGGGGTCGTGCTGGGGGAGTGTTTTAGGGTTTAGGGCAGTGCAGTGGTGTTCGGGTAGTGTAGGGGGTCGTGCTGGGGGTGGTGTTTTAGGGTAGTGCAGTGGTGTTCGGGCAGTGTAGGGGGTCGTGCTGGGGGTGGTGTTTCAGGGTTTAGGGCAGTGCAGTGGTGTTCGGGCAGTGTAGGGGTCGTGCAGGGGGTGGTGTTTCAGGGTTTAGAGCAGTGCAGTGGTGCTCGGGCAGTGTAGGGGGTCGTGCAGGGGGTGGTATTTCAGGGTTTAGGACAGTGGTGTTCGGGCAGTGTAGGGGGTGGTGCAGGGGGTGGTGTTTCAGGGTTTAGGGCAGTGCAGTGGTGTTCAGGCAGTGTAGGGGGTTGTGCAGGGGGTGGTGTTTCAGGGTTTAGGGCAGTGCAGTGGTGTTCGGGCAGTGTAGGGGGTCGTGCTGGGGCTGGTGTTTCAGGGTTTAGGGCAGTGCAGTGGTGTTCGGGCAGTGTAGGGGGTCGTGCTGGGGGTGGTGTTTCAGGGTTTAGGGCAGTGCAGTGGTGTTCGGGCAGTGTAGGGGGTCATGCTGGGGCTGGTGTTTCAGAGTTTAGGGCAGTGCAGTGGTGTTCGGGCAGTGTAGGGGGTCTTGCTGGGGCTGGTGTTTCAGAGTCTAGGGCAGTGCAGTGGTGTTTGGGCAGTGTAGGGGGTCTTGCTGGGGCTGGTGTTTCAGGGTTTAGGGCAGTGCAGTGGTGTTCGGGCAGTGTAGGGGGTTGTGCTGGGGGTGGTGTTTCAGGGTTTAGGGCAGTGCAGTGGTGTTCGGGCAGTGTAGGGGATCGTGCTGGTGGTGGTGTTTCAGGGTTTAGGGCGGTGCAGTGGTGTTCGGGCAGTGTAGGGGGTCGTGCTGGGGCTAGTGTTTCAGGGTTTAGGGCAGAGCAATGGTGTTCAGGCAGTGTAGGGGGTTCTGCTGGAGGTGGTGTTTCAGGGTTTAGGGCAGTGCAGTGGTGTTTGGGCAGTGTAGGGGGTCTTGCTGTGGGTGGTGTTTCAGGGTTTAGGGCAGTGGTGTTCAGGCAGTGTAGGGGGTCTTGCTGGGGGTGATGTTTCAGGGTTTAGGGCAGTGCAGTAGTGTTCGGGCAGTGTAGGGGGTCATGCAGGGGGTGGTGTTTCAGGGTTTAGGGCAGTGCAGTGGTGTTCGGGCAGTGTAGGGGGTTGTGCTGGGGGTAGTGTTTCAGGGTTTAGGACAGTGCAGTGGTGTTCGGGCAGTGTAGGGGGTCGTGCTGGGGCTGGTGTTTCAGGGTTTAGGGCAGTGCAGTGGTGTTCGGGCAGTGTATGGGGTCTAGCTGGTGGTGGTTTAAAAGGGTTTAGGGCAGTGGTGTTCGGGCAGTGTAGGGGGTCTTGCTGGGGGTGATATTTCAGTGTTTAGGGCAGTGCAGTGGTGTTCGGGCAGTGTAGGGGGTCTTGCTGGGGGTAGTGTTTCAGGGTTTAGGGCAGTGCAGTGGTGTTCGGGCAGTGTAGGGGGTTGTGCAGGGGGTGGTGTTTCAGGGTTTAGGGCAGTGCAGTGGTGTTCGGGCAGTGTAGGGGGCCGTGCTGGGGGTGGTGTTTCAGGATTTAGGGCAGTGCAGTGGTGTTTGGGCAGTGTAGGGGGTCGTGCAGGGGCTGGTGTTTCACGGTTTAGGGCAGTGCAGTGGTGTTCGGGCAGTATAGGGGGTCGTGCTGGGGCTGGTGTTTCAGGGTTTAGGGCAGTGTAGTGGTGTTCGGGCAGTGTAGGCGGTCGTGCTGGGGCTGGTGTTTCAGGGTTTAGGGCAGTGCAGTGGTGTTTGGGCAGTGTAGGGGGTCGTGCTGGGGCTGGTGTTTCAGGGTTCAGGGCAGTGCAGTGGTGTTCGGGCAGTGTAGGGGGTCGTGCTGGGGGTGGTGTTTCAGGGTTTAGGGCAGTGGTGTTCGGGCAGTGTAGGGGGTCTTGCTGGGGGTGATGCTTCAGGGTTTAGGGCAGTGCAGTGGTGTTCGGGCAGTGTAGGGGGTCTTGCTGGGGGTAGTGTTTCAGGGTTTAGGGCAGTGCAGTGGTGTTCGGGCAGTGTAGGGGGTCGTGCTGGGGGTGGTGTTTCAGGGTTTAGGGCAGTGCAGTGGTGTTCGGGTAGTGTAGGGGGTCGTGAAGGGAGTGGTGTTTCAGGGTTTAGGGCAGTGCAGTGGTGTTCGGGCAGTGTAGGGGGTCGTGCTGGGGGTGGTGTTTCAGGGTTTAGGGCAGTGCAGTGGTGTTCGGGCATTGTAGGGGGTCGTGCAGGGGCTGGTGTTTCAGGGTTTCGGGCAGTGCAGTGGTGTTCGGGCAGTGTAGGGGGTCGTGCTTGGGGTAGTGTTTTAGGGTTTAGGGTAGTGAAGTGGTGCTTGTGTAGTGTAGGGGGTCGTGCTGGGGGTAGTGTTTTAGGGTTTAGGGTAGTGCAGTGGTATTTGTGTAGTGTAGGGGGTCATGTTTTAGGGTAGTGCAGTGGTGTTTGGGTAGTGTAGGGGGTCGTGCGGGATAGTGTTTTAGGATTTAGGTTAGTGCAGTGGTGTTTGGGTAGTGTAGGGGGTCGTGCTGGGGGTAGTGTTTTAGGGTTTAGCGTAGTGCAGTGGTGTTTGTGTAGTGTAGGGGGTCATGCTGGGGGTAGTGTTTTAGGGTTTAGGATAGTGCAGTGGTGCTTGTGTAGTGTAGGGGGTCGTGCTGGGGGTAGTGTTTTAGGGTTTAGGGTAGTGCAGTGGTGTTTTTGTTGTGTAGGGGGTCATGTTTTAAGATGCAACGCTCCAATACCTGACCAGTCTGCACTACATAAAACTGCAAAAAACTAAAAATAAAAAGTGTTTTGCACACTTTTGTCATTGGGCTACATGTGGGTTACATCTGGGTAATATTTGTGCTACATTTGGGCTCTTTTTCTCTGGTGGCCATCTTGGAAGACTTCTTTGTTATGAAGTTTCCTAATTTCCTCATTTACTGCAGTCTCCACAGTAGGAAATGCTTTCAGTTTTTTACTTTGATTCCATCAAGAAGGCATTCAGATGTGTCTCACATTTGCCATAAATTCAGAATGTTAGCACTCTAGTTGCTCATTAGATCACAGTAGTAAAGCTACTGCTCACCAGGGAGTTAACTGGAAGTCTGCTGCTGGTATTGTAAGTGATTGTTTCAGTCTGCATGTCAGAATTTTCTAATGAAATAGAAGAGGATTTGAGGTCTCACTTAAAACATGCCCTAATTTTTCTTTCTGCAGCACTAACCATAATTTCTATTTCAAAAAGAACCCCCTCATTTTGTTCCTTTTTAAATTAAATGTTTTAATTGTTACCGGTTTATTCCAATCAAGATGGCTTCAGGTGTGCCATACTTTTGTCATAAGTAAGGCTGTTAGCGCTCTAGTTGTTCTTTAGAACACTCTGGGAAGCTGCAGTAGAACACAAAGGCATCAACTGGCAGGCTGCTCCTGTTGAAATATAACAGGAAGATATTTGAGATCACACTTGAAACATGTCCTAATTTTTCTTTCTACAGCACTAACCATAATTTCTATGACAAAATGAACCCCATCATTTTGTTCCTTTTTAAATTAAATGTTTTAAGTGTTACCAGTTTATTCCAATCAAGATGGCTTCAGGTGTGCCATACGTTTGTCATAAGTAAGGCTGTTAGCACTCTAGTTGTTCTTTAGAACACTCTGGGAAGCTGCAGTAGAACACAAAGGAATCAACTGACAGTCTCTGCCCTTGTTGGATGTACATGTTTTACTGAGAATGTCAGACTTCATTCGCACATGACTGAGAAAGATAATGTGAATTTACAGAAAATATGCTCACATTTTAGCTTCTGGAGCACCTTCCAAAACTCTATGGGACAAGCATGTGAAAATAGTTTTCTCTCAAACATGATTCATGATATCCCAGCAGAAGGTTTTTCACAGGGTAAAATCACCTTAGAACACACCACAATTCCTGAAATTAGTATGGTACCATCAACAAATGAATTAAAATGTAACTAAAGTCTGTTATCACCCTTTATAGTTCTCCTTTTGGTAACCCTCAAAATCTTTGATTCACTACAATGCATTTCAATGGGGTACTATCATGTATATTGGTCCCAAGATGGCTGCCAGCAATTCCAGGATGAAGTGCTGACAGCCAATCAGATCTCACAATGACATGTGTGGTTAGGCTCCACCCAGATATATTTGTGATTTTACTTTTGATTTTCTCAGGAACTACTGAACGGATTTACACCATTTAACCAAAAAGCATGACTCTGAACCAAGGGCTACCTTTTTGCCAAATTTGGTGTAATTCCGTTCAGCAGTTCGGGCTGTAGCTGCGACTAAAGGTTCCTATGGAAAATTGCATGGGGAAAACACGTATTGGGACCCCCCATTTTTCTCGGCCCCCGCTTGCCGAATCACCCCGAAACTTTCAGGATAGGAGCAGACCGGAGCGCCCCACGAGTTTTGAAACTTTCGCGAAGATTCGTCAACCGGCGCCAAAGTTATTGGAAATAGAATGTTGTGAATTTCCTATGGAAAATAGGTCCTAACTATAACTATCTACTGGCGACCGCCAGTAGATAATATATATATATATATTTATATCCAACAGTAAGGTTGCCCTCAAGGGAAGACGCCACTCATGGGGAGTTTTAAAACCTTTAATTGAACACTTCAGTGTTGTAGTCTCCCTCTTCACATCACCTTCTCAAAATGCCCAACGCGTTTCAAACACTATGTGTCCTTGGTCACGGGCTGAGGAAAAAGAGCACTGGCAGACAGTTATGAGGAACACCTGATAATATTTGCCAAGTCCCACCCCCAGTGGGCATATGCAAACGTGCATGCTGGTACTTGTTGTTCCACCATAGTCCTTCCCAAGTGGGTGCTGCTGTGCCCTGCAGATTATTCCAAGTCTTACCCCCAGTGGGTTTGATAGGAGCCAAAGACCTGCAACACTGTTTGTGTAAAGTCCTTCAACACGGAACAACCCGTTCCTTGGCGAATTAGTCTGCCTAATCGCCGGATCCGCAAGGTAGCGGCGGGGCGCAGTAGCGGTCGGTGGTGGGAGTGCCGCCGGGCGCTGATGTGGGGCGGGGGAGGGGCAGGGTGGGGGGTAGTAAACTACGGATTACGGCCGATTACAGGTAAGTACACATATAAATAAATAAAATGAATTTCGTTGCGCGCGCTGCATCGCATTTGGCCGTTGATCACAGCGGGGCTTCCTTCGCGGCTAGGCTCGCCGCTAAAATCCACACAGAAAGGTCGCCCTTAGTGAAGGAGCCCACACAGGTAAGCGTGTCTGTATCATTTAATGAAGATTGCAACAGATACAGTTAAGCAACCAACAGCAAAGTCTCGAGCCGACGCGTTTCGGGCTCCTGCCCTTTGTCATAGGCTCATGAAACAGCGATGCATGCTGAGGCGAGGACTAGTGAAATAGAAGCGCACGAAAAGAAGCATGCATCGCTGTTTCATGAGCCTATGACAAAGGGCAGGAGCCCGAAACGCGTCGGCTCGAGACTTTTGCTGTTGGTTGCTTAACTGTCTCTGTTGCAATCTTCATTAAATGATACAGACACGCTTACCAGTGTGGGCTCCTTCACTAAGGGCGACCTTTCTGTGTGGATATATATATATATATATATGTAGATATGTATATGACATTGTATTGACTTTAGGACGGCTATAGTCCATCACCATCATAATCCCTCCATTGGGAGTGCATCGCTTACGTTTAAAAGCCTCTGAAGGTTGTGCTATTGAATTTGAAGCAAGTACTGAGAAAGGCTAATGCCGAAACACGTCTAACTGAATTAAAATTGATGAACATTTACCTCGCGAGTGCTCTGTGTTTGTCCTTCGGGATGTTTGGTGCATTCACACTCATGACACAGAGAAAGAAGCACCCGCCCTCGGTTCAGCAAGCTTGTGGAAATCTGGAAATGTATATCTATCTATCTATCTATCTATCTATCTATATGTGTATTTATGTATATAAATGTGTGTGTTCCTCAAAAATGAGACACCCATGTCACCTATGTCTACCTACTCCCCAAAGTCCATAAAAACATGATGAATCCACCCGGACGCCCCATAGTGTCCCCAAAAAATAGTCTATTCGAAAATACATCAATTTTTGTAGATCACTTTGTGTTTCCATATGTCAAAGATCTGAACTCATATGTGAGAGACACAAAATATTTCTTACAGAAGATACAAAACCTACATTGGGGACTTGAATGCTGGATGGTATACTTAGATGTAGAATGTCTATATACTAGCTTATGACACACAGATGGCATGAGGGCGTTTAAACATTTTCTCAAAGCATGTAACGTACACCTGCTGGAACATACACATATAATCCTCCAAATGGCTGAGATCTGCCCCACAGAGAATGTGTTTTTGTTTAACAATGTGTGATATAAACAAGTACAGGGAATTTCCATGGGCACCTGCTTTGCCCCCAGCTATGCCAATCTAACAGTGAGCTGGTGGGAGAATGAGGTGCTCTGGAGCAAGGAAATGGAACAATAGACCAACAGGGTTAACTTATGGCTAAGGTACATTGATGACCTGTTCTTTGTATGGGAAGGCAATGAACAAGATCTGAAATCGTTTTTGACAAAACTGAACGGTAACTAAATGAACCTTAGGTTTACCATGCAATACAGCCAAGACACCATAGATTTCCTTGATCTCAGACTCACAGTACACGATGGAAAGCTAACCACTGGGCTGTATAGGAAACTTACAGCAGGCAATTCAATCCTCCATGCTGCAAGTTTCCACCCACCTAAATTTAGGTGGAGCATTCCCTATAGAGAGTTTCTTCAAGCCAAAAGAAATTGCAGCTCAGAAGAAACCTATGAGAAAACAAAGGGAGAGATGATCAAATGGTTCAAAGATAGGGGGTACCCCCAGAAAGCCCTACACTAAGCGGTTAGGAAGGCAGATAACATCAAAAGAGAGGAAGCCGACTTTCAACCCCCAAAACCTAAACAAGGGAAAGAAGGCAATGGAGGCCCCATAAGATTTATAACCAGATTTAACACCCAGTCAGGAGACCTGACACAGATTCTAAGGAAAAGATGGGATATCTTAACTCAGGATCCCGTTTTGAGTAAAAAACTGGGAAATGCTCCCTCAGTTACATACTAAAAAATATTGTCACTCAAGGATATGTTAGTCCATAGTCACTTGGCACCCCGCAAAACTAACTGGTTAGAAAAAGGTGAAGGCTTCCGCAAATGTGGAAAGTGCAAGGCCTGCAGCCACAGCAAGAGCTTCAAGGAGGTAACATTACAGAGAGTGAACAGAAAATGGAGGATCCCCAGAGTAATAAACTGAGAGACCGACTTTGTTGTCTATGCCATAGCCTGCCCATGCAGGAAATGCTATATTGGGCCCACTACCTTCCCTGTAAAAAAACGTATCCTCGAA